>JAMXBD010004192.1:0-79020 GCA_024138025.1 Combretum micranthum
AAGCCATGTCGCCTATCCTTTCAAGAATCTCATATGGTCCCACATATCGAGGATTCAACTTTCCTCTTAAGCCAAATCTGACAACTCCTTTTGTTGGTGAAATCTTTAGCAAAACGTGTTCGCCTACCTGAAATTCCAATGGTCTTCTTCGTTTATCGCATAACTCTTTTGTCTACTCTGAGCAGCTTGTAATCTTTGCCTGATCAAACTGACCTTGTAACTGCATCTTGGACTAACTCTGGTCCCAACAATTGTCTTTCACCACTTCATCCCAATGAATAGGTGATCTACACTTTCTGCCATAAAGCGCTTCGTATGGAGGCATGCCAATCGACGCTTGATAACTGTTGTTGTAAGCAAATTCCACTAGGCAAATGCTCATCCCAACTTCCTTTGAAATCCAAAACGCATGCTCTCAACATATCTTCTAAAGTCTGTATAGTCCTTTCAGATTGCCCATCAGTCTGAGGATGATAAGCAGTACTGAACACAACTTGGTTCCAAAGCTTGATGCAGACTTTTCCAGAATCTCCCAACGAATCTAGTATCCCTATCTGACACGATTGTTACTGGTATTCCGTGCAATCTCACAATCTCTTTGATATACAACTGTGCCAAACGTAACTTATAACCAGTCTTAATAGGTATAAAGTGAGCTACTTTTGTGAGACGATCCACAATGACCCATATTGAATCAAACTTATCTCTTGTCTTGGGTAAAGCAGAAAAAAATCCATGGTGATATGTTCCCACTTCCACTGTGGTATTGGCAAAGGCTTCAACTCACCTGCCGGTTTTCTGTGCTCAATATTAATCATCTGACACGTATGCACTTAGATACATATTCAGCTATCTCCTTCTTCATATTGTTCCACCAGTATAGCTTTTTCAAATCTTGATACATCTTGTTCCCTCCAGGATGAATGGAATAACTGGAGTAATGCGCTTCCTTCAACAATTCCTTCTTAAGTTCTCCTTGCCTGGCACACACAATCTCCCTTTGTACCTAAGGATACCTTCATCATCTATGTAGAACTCTGGTGCCCTACCATTCTCCATTCTCTGCTTAATCTCAAGATACTCTGATCGTCGTTTGAGCTATCTTGATTCTGTCCACAAGAGTAGGTTGAATTTTCATATTAGCCAATCTTTCACCTACTGTCTTGTGACTATTTCTAGTTCAAGCTTCCTCATATCATCAATGAGATGACGTTCGTCGTGATCAAAGCTGCAAGATTCTCTATTCTCTTTCTGCTCAAGGCGTCAGCTACTACATTTGCCTTTCCGGGATGATACTGAATATCAATATCAAAATCCTTTATCAGTTCCAACCATCTTTTGTCTCATCATTTCTTTCTGGGTAAAGATGTACTTTAAACTTTTATGATCCGTATACACTTTACATCTTCCCCATATAGGTAATGTCTCCACAGCTTCAAAGCATGCACAACTGCTGCTAGTTCCAGATCATGAGTAGGATAATTCCTCTCATAGGGCTTTAACTGTTGGAAGCATATGCTATAACCCTGCCTCTCTGCATCAACACACATCCTAAACCTTGTATAGAGGCGTCACTATATATAGCATACTCCTCACCACTCATAGGTAAGGCTAGCACTGGAGCAGATACTAACTTATTCTTCAACAGCTGAAAGCTAGCTTCACAGTTCTCACTCCATTCATACTTCACTCCCTTCTGTGTCAATCGGGTCAAAGGACTGGCAATCTGGAAAAATCTTCCACAAATCTTCTGTAATATCCTGCCATTCCTAGAAAACTTCTGATTTCCGTCACAGTCTTGGGTCTTGGCCATTCAACAACTGCTTTGACTTTCTCAGGATCCACTGATATCCCACTACCATCAACAATATGTCCTAAGAAAGATACCTGTTCTAACCAGAACTCACATTTTGAAAACTTCGCATATAACTTCTCTTCCTTCAATCTGGTCAGAACAATCTCAAATGTTCTTTGTGCTTCTTTAGTCCTTGAATACACCAATACATCATCAATAAAGACTACCACGAATATATCAAGATACTCCCTGAAGACTCTGTTCATCAAATCCATAAATACTGCTGGTGCATTGGTGAGTCCAAAAGGCATGACAACAAATTCATAATGTCCATACCTTGTCCTGAAAGCTGTCTTTGAATATCTTCGGCTTTCACTCTCAACTGATGATATCCAGATCTCAAGTCTATCTTTGAGAATACTGAAGCGCCTGCCAACTGATCAAACAGATCATCAATTTGTGGCAAAGGATACTTGTTCTTCAGTGTCACCTGGTTCAATTCTCTGTAATCAATGCATAGTCTCATACTACCATCCTTCTTCTTGACAAATAGAATTGGAGCTCCCCAAGGTGAAACACTTGGTCTAATGAACTTCTTCAATAATTCATCCAACTGCACTTTAAGTTCAGCAAGTTCTATAGGAGCCATTCGATAAGGAGCTTTTGATTTTAGTACAGTACCGGGTACCAAGTCAATATTAAACTCTACTTCCCTCTCTGGTGGTAATCCAGGCAGATCTTTTAGAAAAACTTCTAGATACTCACATACAATTGGAACATCCAACAACACTATTTCCTTTTTATCTTCTTTCACCATAGCAGACAAAACTAATCCTCCCCACAATTCATATGTAGGTAAAACTGGAGGTCTTTGCACTACTAACTTATGAACAAATTGATCACCATTGGGCAAACTGAACTCTACCAGATTATAGCAATCAATCACCACATGGTACTTTGCCAACCAGTCTACACAAAATCACATCAAAATCCAACATTGCAGGTAGATGTCTACCTTCTATCTCAATATCTACATTCTTACAGATTCTATTCAATACAGACTCACTTCCCAAAGGAGTACTAACAGATACACATCCAGACATATACTCAGCAGATATACCACAAACAGACATAAAGATTCAGAAATGCAAGAGAAATTGGTACTAGTATCAAACAACACATATGCACTATGCAGGAGTATAGGAAACATACCCAAGATAGTGTCAACACTAGAAGTCTCACTACTCTGTAAAGCGTAAAACTTTGCTGGTGCTCGTTGCCCTTGGCCAGAATAAACTCTGCCATATTGCCCTCCTTTACAATCCACAACTTTGTGTCCTCTATGCCCACACTTGAAGTAGAAAACCTATGGAATAACTTTGTCTGTGCAGGTATTACTCTTGTGTCCCAGCTTTCCACAAGAAAAGCAAGCATTCTCTACCTGTTTGTAATCCTTCACATCATGTGGTCCAAGGCATCTCATGCATCTTCTATCTGTATTCTGCACTACTGACCTGAAATTATGAGTAATAGGCCTCTTACCTTTATCATGTGTAAGTACACCAACTGCTGGTCTCTTGCCTAAAAATATCTGATTCCTCTGCGGCCCACGGCTCTTAACTTTGCTTAAGCCCTGCTCTACTATCTTGGCTTTGTTCACCACAGCTGAGTTGTTGCTTAAATTCATCAAATTAACCTGATATTGGATCTCAGGTTCTAGTCTAGTGATGAATCTACTAACCTTGGCCTCTTCACTCTCTTTCAGAGCGTCAGGTAGAAATCTCATCAACCTATGCAATTCCGCCTCATACTCCTCCACTGTCATTTCCCTTGCTGCAGAGTGTAATACTCTTGAAGCATTTCTGCTTAATACTGTCAGAAAGAATTCTCTGTAGAAGGCCTGCTGAAACATTTGCCATGTAATTATACTAGCCATGTGCCTTTTGGTGCTCAACCACCAGTTATTGGCTCTTCCAGTCAGCAAATAAGAGGCATATTCAACTTTCTTATTTTCTGGAATATTCAAAGCAGCAAATGTCTTCTCAACCTCTTCCATCCACAACTGTGCTTCGAGAGGCTTACCTGGTACTAGCTCAAACTTATGCACTAGGTCCACAAATTTGTTCAGACTAAGCACATTTGCATGCCTAGCTCCATTTCCTCCATTCCCATTCAACCTTTGTGTCTCCTGTCTCCAAGCTTCAGCATTTTCTTGGACCATCTGCATGTCCCTCCTCATATCTTGCTGCTATTGACCAACCACTCCTTACAGGGCATTCACAGCTTGCATAAGCTATGCAGCATCGACCGGAACTTGCTGTCTAATAGGTGGAGGTCGTGGTAAGTCTTGATTTTGAGCCTGCTGCTCATCCTGTTGCTACCCCAAATTCTCATTCTCCACAAGAATTTTTCTTCTTGGAGGCATTCTAACACAACAAAACACTACGAAATTAGAATAAGGGTATCCAACTCAAGATCAAAACTTAAATCTATAAGACAACATCAAACATAACTAAACAACAAACCTATTATTCTACCCCACTCCTAAGGAATCAAAACTTAAATCTAATAGATCATAACCTATTACTCTGATACCAAATAAGCTGTGATGCCCTAAAAAAGGCATTACAACCCACCACGTATCCTCTCTTATATAGGATACGCAAAGGCTCTATTATCCATAAATTGATACAAATCATCACATGTAAACACTCATAGGGTAACTGTAAACCCCTGTTTTCTAAGCCTTAACCTTAAGCCGGAAAGTCTATCGGAGACCTTAAGTCAACAGATCTTGAGTAAAACCCTACAGTTTAGATCCGGCAAACCCGAGTTCGTAAATCGAGGAGTCAAAAAATAATTAAAGTGTTTAGAAGAGTCCATAATAATATTTGATTTATTAAAAATATCAGATTGGTTTATTTTCGGCTTATTTCGAACCCGTTTAGATACTGCTTTGGAAAGTGTGTCCCGGGGCTCGAAAAATTGAAAATATATCTTTAATATTTTTAGACTCATATTTTTATAAGGATTTCAAAAATATTAAGTTTATAATTTTTTGGATTTTAAAAATATCAGTTATAGCTCATATAAGCTTATTTTACTCTTACCGGTAACTTATTTGTTAAATTTCCAAAAATAATTTATTTGATTATTTTATTTAAATCATAAAAATTCTTCCACTTAAATAAAAATATTTTGTTAATTTATTTTATATATTTTCTTAGTCAAAAAGGCACTTTATCAACCCATACCTCAAGTACACATCATTATCATTACTACACATTATTATGATTTCTTTTGCTTTTTCTTACACTCCATTTCCCTGAGATGGCAGCTGACCATCCCAAAAATAATCCACTTTCCTTATTTTTTTAATTATTTATTTGATATTTTAAAGTCTCACTTAGTTAGCAAAGGGGGCAACTAGTTACACTTTCAAAAATACAAATTGAAATCAAACTACAGACTCCCCCACACAAGGAATCACACCCCCCCCCCCCCCCCCCTTGTGCAGCTACCTTGTTTTATTTTTTTTTTCAATTATTTAACACACTTTCCTCTCTATTTAAGTATCTCATTCCATCTCTTTTTCACCTTTACAAACACTACACTTTTCCTCTCTCTCTTTTCCCTTTCTTTTCTCTTCTTCTTTGCCTTGTCTTCTTAAGAACAAGCTGCCACCATTTTCTTTCCTTGTTCCTACATACTTTTCTTGCAAATATTTGAGGAAATCATCCTCTTTTAGCTCTCATAAGATGTTATAGGATGATATTATGGATGTTTTCTGCATCAAAGGACATTCCACAAGCTTAAAAAGCTATGGATGATGATACCAAGAATTGAAACACTCCTCTAGATGATGATCTCTTTTGTTCTTAGTATTTTTGTTATCTTGAAGGCTTGTTTATCTTCTTGTTTTTGTGATAACTTGTAGATCTAGAGTTTTACAAAGCTTTAGTTATGTTTATGTGTAGATCTAGAAGTTTAAGGCCTACTACCAAGTTTTTCTTATGTTTTCATGGATGTATTTTGAGTGGATCTTATTTGAGTTTGAATGAAAAAGTAAAATTCATAACTTGTCAAGGCACCATTTTTAAAACCCTCTTCCAAGTCTTAAAATGGAAGTTTTTGCTAAGAAAATGAAGGTTTGATGGATGTATATCATCAAGACTTCATCTTACAAGAATCAAATTTGATTTTCAAAAAACAAAAATTGTTTTTTCGGATCAAGACAAAGATCTAAAATAAAAACAAGTTTTCCAACTCAAAAATGAGGATTTTATTTAAGAAATTAAGGGTTCTTAAGATATAATATGTAATGGGTTTTTTTTTCATGAGTTTTAATGAATATTCTCAAGAGATATGTTCAAAATAAATTTATGAAAATTCGGATCTAGATCAAGACCCATTTTTGGAACCCATCATTCAACTTTAAAATGAAGATTTAGACAAAAATATAAAGGGCTCTTAGTATAGATATCTTAAGGAATGAATTTTCATAAGTTTAAATGAATTTTTCTAAAAAGTATTGCTTAAATCAAGTGCTTTGTAAAAGACAAAATTTAGGTCTTGTTTTCATTGTAAACTTCAAAGAGGAAATTCGTAATTAAGAGGAGACCAATTTTGAAAACCTTCTTTTAGATCTCAAAACAAGTATTTTATATTGAAAATGGAATGCTTTGATGATAAATAATATAGGAAAAATATTTTCATTGAACTAAGTAAGTTTTAGTAAAGGAATTACTCAAAACAAGATAATGAGTTTCAACTTGTAAATTTCGGTTTTATGAAAATGGATTTTTAGAAGTTTCATTTGAACTTTATGTTTGGGATTAGATAAGTGTGTAATCTCTTAATTTTTTTTTGAGAATCTCCTTGCAAGTTTAGGACTAAAATAAGTTGGTCTAAGTAGTTAAATAGAGTAGATATGGCAATTTTTCACAAAGGCTCAAATCTTGGATTTTCACAACCCTATTGTACAGTATGTTTCCGACCCTTAAATGACCTTAAATGTTTGAATTAACTTTAGAAATAGATAGCTCTTTCGAAGTAGGTAGAAATCGGTATATTATAAGCTAAATTTCGAGTTAAAATGAGTTAGATATGACCTTTTTAAGTTAAGAATTCAACCTAGGCGAAAATTGACGAACTTAGTAAATAAAATTGTTAAGTTTAATAGAACTTCATAAGAGATACTCATTGAGGGTATTCTTTGTACTTAGGTGACTTGGAGGACGGGTTACCCCTTCCCGAGGACTATTACGACTAGTAGATTTCACTACATGGACAAGTGAGTTCATTTCTTAATTAATTATGCTCTTGGGTGTGCTTGTAGTAGTAGTGGGATTAAACTTAAGAAAAGATAAAATTGTGATTGAACGGTGATCTAAACTTGCATGAATGAATGATAAGTATATCGAGGCAAGTTTTGTTGCAATAACCTCGTATGAGCTAGCATAGATTTGGAGTGTCTGAAATCTGTATGATCACTTTTAAATTATCTAATTAATATGCCATGATTATATGAATAAACTTACATGCATATCATGTAGTGAGTCACATATCATTGTCGAGTGATAAACCAAAATTATTCCTATTTTATGAATGCCAAAATGGACTTTTATTGATCATTTTATTGATAAATATTATGAATTTGGCACTTAAAAATATTAATTTATGTTTTCAGGCCTTTAAAGGAGTTATTTCATGGAAAGACAGCAAAATAGGTCAAAATTGCAAAGTTTGGACCAAAAAGTGGTTAACATAACAAAGACAAGCCATATCCCAAGCCGTGTCAATTTTTACATAGAGGAAAACGGCCAGACATGCTCAAGTGACATGACTTGTCCCCAAACCTGTCGATTTGACAGTCCATTAATTTTTAAGAAACGGCTTTTTTATTGAATAGTAACCCCCTATTTATTAAAGAAACGTCTATTGGACATTAAAGGGGTGTTACTTTGAAAAGCCAAAAGACCCGTAACTCCCGTAACTTCCCATTTCCTCCATAATGAGCATTCAATTCCATTTATGTGTTACTTTGAAAAGCTAAAAGACCCGTAACTCCCATAAGTTCCCATTTCCTCCATGATGAGCATTCAATTCCATTTATGTGTTACTTTGGAAAGCCAAAAGATCCATAACTCCTGTAACTTCCCATTTCCTCCATCAATGAGCATTCAATTCCATTTATGCAAAGATCATTATAAAATGAAGATGGAGGGAAGAATCAATGGGAGAAGAACAAGAAAAGGAGAGATAGAGACAAGAAAAAACACACTTTTATGTATTTTTACAGCAGCATTTGTGCTTGAGTGTATCAATTTATCAAGGAACATTGTTTGTATTACTAATCTAATTTTAGATCCTTTCTATTTCTCCTTGTTATTATTTATATTGTTTTATCTATGGAGGAGTAGTTTAATATTGCTTGGGTATCGTGGATCCTTGATTGATTTCATATGATTCCTTTGTTCTTAATTTCAAAACGTGTTGATTTTATTGTATTCAATAGCTTGCGCCTAAAGAATGAGTCTAATTAGATGGTGCATCCCATTGGATTCATGTTTGATTTTTGTTAAAAATAGACTGAGAGGTTGATTTAATGAATAGATCTAAAGCTATTGATGAGATTGCTCATAATCACCTAGAGATAGGGATGGTGAAATCTTCTGTCATCATTTTAAATTCATCAATTTGGTTTTAAAACGAAGGATTCTTGTTCTTTATGCAAATTTAAGTTGACAATAGCCAGGAAGACATTCCGGCAGTTTGGCTTAGGTTTGGGTGCTTTTGAATTTGAGAGAAGCATTAGCATAATTTTGTGAATCCGATGGTTCAATAATCAATACAACTTTTTGAGAAAATTCTTGAATCATATGAATAGATCTTAGGTGAAGCATGACCCAAGCAACCTTATGAATTGATTTATCCTTTTGTATGCTTGCTGTGAAATTTGTGAATATTAGACTTAGTTTAGTTTCTATATATATAAAACCAAATCTATTTTTTTTTGGGGCTAGATAATAGGAAAATAGTGAGTAGAAGTACTCATCAACGTTCCTTAGGATATGACCTAGATCATTTCTCTATGCTACATCTGATGGTGCGCTTGCCCTGTAAGACCATAGTTGAGAAGAAAACGATTTAGAAAAATTTAAATTTAAAACTTGGTCTTTTGAACCTATCATCGAGTATGCCTTTGGTGGGACAAAGGTGTATTTGGGAGGCAGCGGGTCTTTAATTAATGGGACTAGGGTTGCATGACTTATGGACCACCCCATTCAAATAATGAAACTATGGTTGCATGACTTATGGACCAACATTAAAATTGTGGTTGCATGTCTTATGGACCACCCCACTTAAGATTGGGACTATGGTTGCATGTCTTATGGACCAACATTTGAACTGTAGTTGCATGACTTATGAACTACCCCAAACCCGAGTGGAGGGCGTAAATCCATTCACATATGACTACCGGAAAGTTATATGCTTGCTTGCTCATTTGCTTGTGCATTCATATGGCTGCTTAATTATAACTGCTTGTATAGATATTTTAGCTTGGTCGAGTATGTTACTTGGAAAATGAATCTCATTAAGCAATTAGCTTATACCCCAATAGTTTTGTTGTAGTGTTCCTATTTTTGGATGTTCCGAGAGGACACTTTGTGTAGGTTTATCACATGGGATTAAAGAGCTTTTGAGGAAGTCGGGACCTAGTATAGGCGTGGACTTCTAGGAAAATCTCTTTAATGTAGATTCAGATATATGTAATTGGAGCTAAACGATGTAGACTCCTATTATTTTGGCGGGTGTATGCCCCTTGGCTTTTGTAAAGTTTAACTATTTATCTTGTTGTGATTTATATTCTTAATGCTATGTATGCTTTCTTAAGACTACTCGAATCAGAGTGTGATCCTAATAGTTGTGTAGTACACCTCACACTCGATAATAAACTTATGGGATGACTAAGGTTATCATACTTAAGTTTAAATATCGGTGTGGTGGATTGTCACATTTAGGGTACCCTTTGGGCGTGACAGTAACTCATAGGATACCAAACCTATTCAATATAAAAACTCATACTTCATAAAACATAAACTCATGGTTCAAGCATAAAATCCAAGTTGACTTCACAGTCAAGAAATTAAACAGAAACTAAATACTGTTTACATTAAAATATTTTTATTTAAAACCAACTATGAATCCAACTACGATCTCAAATAATCAAAACATGTCTTCTCTCAGAAACTTGGTATATGAAGCCTAACTCTCGGCTGTGTAGTTGGGTCCACTATCGCCATCCCCGCTATCAATGAATAAATTCATAAGCAGATAGATCATATACTATATCTTCTTCACCTGTACCTGAAATTTAAAAGAATAAGTAGCGACGCCCAGTACGATAACTCCAATCCAAAAAAAAAAAAACAAATGCATATGCACATACAAAAGGCATATAAATCATGCAACTTAAACAAATGCAAACAGTCATATTATTATCTTTCTTAAGCTAACAAAACAACACAGTCCAGTATTAGGCATAAACTAATTCTGAACTTGGAGTTACTCAGACTCCATTAAAGATTAAACAACTTTTTGAAAATAATAATCATATACATATATGGATGAGTGGGTACTCCCCAAACACCCGAATCTAGAACACCTAATTCTACCGGAATCATATCAAGGCACGAGTCCGCTAAGGACAACCTCGCACCAAGATCATCAGGGTGCCTCACCAGTATCACTATCTGCCAGGTCTTTATTGGTCAAAGCTAAGCACAACCAAAACATACAACTATAATCGGAATAACGATTAAATTTATTAAGAAAATTTGTTCCTACAAGCATTCAATCAATACTAATCTTATAGGTAAAAGCAACAAGCAAGGATTGGTCGTACCTTTCTAAATTTCAGGAATATAAATCAAATCCTCAAAAATCATACCAACAACAACAAAGACAACCCGAACTCCACAAAACTCCTATATTCACACCAACAACAATTCCATAAACTCCAAATGTCCTGTTACAACATATATACATATATATATATCAACAGATATGATCGCATTATCAAAATCCCTATCAAATATGAATTCTCCAAAAATCCTAACCTGAAAAGAAATCTCCGTTATTGCACCGTCTATTCCGATCGAACTCCACAAACACCATTATTTCACCCAAAACCCTAATATGCACAACAATAAGAATGTATGAGGATTGTTTAATCCATATTTTGTTTGAATCCATCATAGAAGAGATAAACTTACTATTTTGAATCCCTAAAACCCGACTTGCATTCACCAATTCACAAATCTCACACGTGTTAGGGTTTTTCTCCAAAAACCTTCATGAAAATCCATAAAACCCTAAGAAAGACTTATACAATTTCATATTTAATCCATGAGAGAAAGTTAAAATCACTTACTTTGGATTAAAACACCCTCCGGATGATTCTCTAAGCCTAGATCTCCAAGAACACTCCAAAACTCTCTTTATACGAAGGAGAAAATGATAAAAAGAAAATCTGTCGAAAATGTTTTTCGCATCTCGTATTTATAGAAATTTGGTCATACGCCGGCCTTATACCGGCGGCTTACATGTAGATCTTGCCGCGTACACCCAACGCTGGCAAAATTTACACGAGCGCCAGTAGCATTCATCGGGGCTAAGAATTCTAGAATTTCAATTCCTATTATATACGCCGGCGAATCCATGCCCTACGCCGACGCGTTTATGCCGATGTTGAGAGAAACCCTAGTAGTGAACGCTAGCAGCGTTCCTCCCAGCATTAAGAAAAACTCTACTATTCCCATCCTACGCCATCTCTACGCCAGCAGCGTAGATTCTTCAGGAGGCGGCGTACAATCTATCAAAAATTGTAGAAATTTGAACTTTAATATTTGTCCTACAGCCAAACTTAATCTTTTACAATTTACTTGTTTTGACTTTAAACTCATCCTATATCATCTTATGATTCATAATTCATCATATTTCCATCTTTATTTCTGTATTTTACAGTAGTTATAAGTAATATTAGATGCACAATTAGGGATAAAATCTGTGTGATTGCTAATCATACAAATTTTCTTATGTGTAGGCTAATCCAACCATTTGCCATATTAAATAGCAAATTTTTGGCACGATGGAGGAAGAGGCACTTACAGATTATAGATGACGACTCTGAGTCTTTATAGCAGATTTGGCATTGTCAGGCATCACAAAGACCCTGGATGAAATTTTCAGTACTTGCAAGAGAGGTTTACAACTTTTACTGAAAAATTGGCTATTCTTGATGGAAAGGGCTTTTCCAAATAATGGCATTGTAGTTGAGACCATTTACAGGTTTGAGAGGCTGATTATCCAAAGAGGTGGAGGCATAGAAATTGATAATATAGCTTTTATAGTATCTACCCGATCAGTGAGACCCAATCTTCCAGATTTTAGGATTTCGATTCCTATTGGAGGTGATTAGGTATATGCACATGATATTAGACATGGTCATGCTTTGGTGTTAGAGGATACTCTTCGTGATGATGATTAGATGCTGACACATGTAGTCAGAAGCAATTTCCCCAGAGATGTTTTATCAAACAGACCTCTTATTATTCCAAAGGAGGAAAGTGAGACCAAACACTTCATTTGACCACATGGCAAAAGAAAACAAGCGATAATGCAAACCACAGTTTTTATGTAGAGTGTGACTACTGCTTTGATAGATGAAAAAGCAAGCAAAAAGAGAAGAATGGAAGCTGAGAAATTTGTCTCTAATTATAATTATGCCTGATGGACTGGGACTACTCATAGTGGATGGGTTAAGAGAGCTGTACCACTACCTAGTACCGTGGAAGGTAGAAGCCTGCTTCTAAAGGTATTTGAATCATGGATACAAATCTGACTTTGGCACCACCAGGGAATTGAGAGGGAAAAATTGATATTGATGATAGTAGCTATGAGGAGGAGGATTATTACTTGTAGTTAAGCCCGAGGGAAAAGGGCAAGGGACCTTTGTACTCTAGCCTATAGAGTCAGATCTAATTTTAGACTATGTTATGCTTATCTTGATAGATAATATAATAGATGTAATATTGTAAGCCTCGAAAAATTTCAGTGAATAATTTCAAGATGAACTTCGAAAATAAACCCAAAAAATCACCAAATTAAAACCACTTCGACTAGACCTAAATCACGAACGAGTCCAAAAATTTCTCAATCTTGAGGAAAATAAGAATCCTTAAAAACAAAATAAGAACTCAACATACTTCAATTCCAAAACCACTATGTACGAAAAATTCTATATTTAACTCTGACTTATAAAATCGGGTAATATAAAGCCCAAAAACAAATTATTAAAAGTAAATAATGATTAACCTTCGAAATAAAACTCAATTCAAAAAATGTCGAGAGATATTAAATACTTACAAAAATCAAATTTAAAATAAATATCTCAAATCAAATATGTTATATAAACATAAAATATCAGTTTCCAAATTGGCAAAGATTTAAACAGGAAAATCACCCGAAAACCCTAAGTGGAATAATAGTTTAAGTCCGGCAATCTAGCGCCCTTAACCCTAGAGGCCGAGGTGTAATTAAATGTGTAGAATAGCTCGTAGTAATATAAGTTTGCTTAAAAATATCAGATTGATAAATTTTTTACTTATTTCGAACCCGTTCAGATACAGACTTTAAAAAGTGTGTCCCGGGACTCGAGATATCAAAAATATACCATTAGTACCATTAGACCGTAATTTCATAAGATTTCCAAATATTAGTTATATAATTTTTTTGGTTATAAAAGTTACAGTTATAACATTTTTATCGTATTTTCATTATTACTGGTAATTAATTAGTCTTTTGCACTATTCACTTTTATTTCATTACATGATTTTATTATTCTTATAAACCCTTATATTTTTAGATAAATATTTTATATATTATAGAAAATTTTGTTTTTCTAAAATTTAGTTCGTTTCGGGTTTTTACAAGATCAGATTCTATTTAAGACCCGATACTAGAAATAAAATAAATTAATTTAATAATTTAAAATATTTAAAAATATTTTTATTTTCATAAAATAATTTTTTAGAATTTTTTGGGTTATAAAAATATCTTTTATAACCTATATTCGCGTATTTTGATCATACCGGTAACATATTTCTTGAAATACTAAAATAATTCAAACAATTATTTAATTTTATTTATGAAAATTCTGCCACTTATTTACAAATATTTTTTCTAATTTTATTTTGTATTTTTCTTAATAAAAAGCACTTTTTCCATCCCATACTTCAAGTACACCTTACACATATCACTTTCTTTTCACTTCAATCTTTCTACACTTTGTCCCACACTTCATGGCAGATTTTTCCCTTCTTTTGGCTGCCATTGTCCTTTAATTTACTCCTATTTTGACTAAAATAAATATAATTCAATCCTTCTTCAAAAAGCTACACACACCATTAATTACACAATTCAATTTCAAGTCAAAATTCAACAAATTCCCCCTCTCTCTCTCTTCCCATTTCACGTGCAGCTCCCTCCATATTGCAATTAATACACCTTTCTCTCTCTCTTTCATTTACTCCTTTTCCATTTCACTCCTTCTCTTTTCTCTCTCTTTCTTTCTTCATTTTGCTCTTGTTCTTTCAAGAACACAAGCTGCCCTATTTCTTCTATAAGCTTCCCATATATTTCTTCAAGATTCTTGAATAAAACTCTTGTCCAAAGCTTCCATAGGTGATATAGGTAAAGTATAGTGAGAGTTTCATGCATCAAATGACATTACATTAGCTTAAAAGCTAAGGATGATGATGCCAAAATGAAACACTCCACTTCTATGATTATTCTTTGTATTACTATTATTTTCTTATTAAAAGTAGTTATATTTTGTAGATCTAACTTTTTGTAGCTTTGATTTTTGTTTATGCCTTAGATCTTGTTATTTGAGTTATTATTTTTGTTATTGCTTATGATTCATGTATTTATAACTAGATCTAGTGTTTTGAGTTCATAAAAATGCATTAGACTTTTGTTTTATGTTCATGAACAACTTGTAGTAGCATGATGATGGTAGAAAAGTTTTAGAAAGCTCAAGATCTATTTTATTTTAACAAAAATCATTTTTGAAAATTCGGATGAAAATGGAACCATATTTAGAAAAGTTATTTTTCAACTTCAAAATGTGTATTTTTCATTTAAAATGAAGGGCTTAGGGTATATAACATAAATGAATGATTTTGATGAGTAAAGTTTAGATCTATGAGTTTATAGTTTACTACCATGGGTTTCTTTTAGATTTATGTTCATATTAAGTGTAGATCTTGGTTTTGAACTTAAACAAAATGGTGAAATTCGTATTTAGGCAAGACCCCCATTTAAAAACCACTTTCCAAGTGTCAAAATGAAATTTTTATTTGAGATAATGAAGGCTTAATGTATATATATCATCAAGACTACTTTTATAAGAATCAAAGATGATTTTCAAAAGTTATTTTCAAAAAAAATCTCATTTTCGGATTTGGGCAAGGCATATTTAAAAACATGTTTTCCAAAAAAATGAAGTTTTTATTCAAGATATGAAAGGCTCTTAAGATAGGATATGTAAGGAATGGATTTTCATAAGTTTAGATAGATTTTATCAAAAAGAATGTCCAAGAATAAATTTTGTAAATTCGGATCTCAACCAAGACCAATTTTAAAACCCATTTATCAACTTCAAAACTCATGTTTTATGTGAAGAATGAAGGGTATAGGTAATAGGTATCATTAAGTAGTGATTTTTATAAGTTGAAGTGAGTTTTGATGAGATTAATGTGTAAAACAAAAAGTAGAATCAAGATGGAATTTTGAGTTAGTAGCCAACTTGTAAAATTCGTAACTTTGGATGATGCCCATGAAAACATATTATCCAAGTTCAAAATAAATATTTTATGTATTAAATGAAGTCCTTAAGTAATAGGTATCATAGTCTTAGATTTTAATGCATTATACAAGTTTTTCCCAAAGAATCATTCAAAAAGTGGATTTCTAAAAATTTGGATTTTTGAGTAAATCCTATTTGAAAACATATTTGCAAAGTGTAAAATGCAAATTCTTATGTAAAAATGAAGTCCTTAGAAGTTATGTATGGTTGAGCCCTAATTCTCTAAACATCAAATGATTTTTACTTAAAGGAATCACTCAAAAACTAATTTTCTCAAAATTCGGATTTTGAATCAACCTACTTAAAAAATGTTTACAAAGTGTGAAATGGAAATTTTTATGTAGAAATGAAGGTCATAAGTAATAGATATAATGAAGACTCAATTTTAACAAAAATAATTATATTTTCTTAAGAAGTAAATCCAAAACAAATGGAAATGATCAAAGTTAGAAAACTAGTTTTCATAAGTAGTTGTTATTATGGTCCTGCAAAATAAAAAGTTATAAAATTTTCTTTTAGCAAGAATCATCAAGATCATGCATACATTAAACTCATCACATGTCATTCATGTTAGGAAATCATTCATATTGCATGTATAATTGATTTGTCAAGTAGAACATTTCAAGCATTTACAAAACTATTTTTCAAATGGAGATCGTTACTAATAGATCTAATCCTTCTGTTCCGTGACTTACATATTTTCAAAACTTGAAAATATTAGAATTAGATAGAAATCGATAAACTCCAAGTTAAAATGACCAAGTTATGGTCGTTTTAAGTTAGAATTTTCACTTAGGACGAGAATTGCGAATTTGATAATTTGTATAAGATCGTTTGGATTAGTTTGAGTTGAAATACTTATTAGAGTATTTCTTCCTTTTTAGGTGATCCCGAAATCGACGATTCCCTACCATCGAATTACTTTTACTAAAAGACTGGTGATCCAATGGCTGAGTGAGTCTTCTTCTTATTTTGTTACCTTGTTTGTGCTTGTAGCTAGTCGTATTAGAAGTATAGGAACAAGATTAAAAATCAATATGAATGGGGATGGGATATATGATGAGACTGTGATGAATGTATACCAAAGAATACTAAAGCATATCGAAACCACGATTTTATTAGATAATTGCACTATTCATATTATTTCTATTATATGTATGATATTGGTTGGTCACTCTAAAGAATGTATGAATATTTTCACCTAAGAAAAAATTAAATTGGTCATGCATCGCATCGGACGTATTGCATTTGATAGCGTGCTACTCCTACGCAGGTCGATCGGTATGGTCCGATGATGACTCGTTTAGATAACAAGGCCGGTATCAGAGCTCATTCATGGGAACTAAGGCGCATGTGGATGCATTCCATGAGTGAGCCTAGCCGACTCGAGTACTATGAGCCAAGGGCTTGGGGACTAGCAGCGGTCGTGTAGACTTCAATACCATTCCTAACCCAAGATACGGAGAGCGTAAATCCGTTCTGTGTGTGCGTTCCGGATACCCATACATAATTATTTGCTAATGTGTTTGTTCATGCTCAGCATATGGTTGATTATAACTTGCTTGTTATGGTACGGAAATTAAAGGAATTCTCACTAAGCTAGTGTAGCTTATACCCCAATAGATGTTTAAATGAACAGGTTATCTCAAGAATGCTAAGTGGGGACCGAGATGGTTGGAGCCGAGAATGACTTCGGGATTTCGGCAAGGAATAAGATTGTTTGAATTTATTAGCTAGGTTTTATGATTTGCCTTGTAATAGTTTATGTAGGGAAGTCTCTGGGTGAATGTAATTGAAGTTTAATGATTTGTATTTTGAAGTATAGTGATTCGTATATGAAGTATAGTGATTTGTATCTGCAGTATAGTATTTTATTTCCTTTACATTGTTACTCAAGTGTATCAATATAAAATATCTCTCCAATGTGTCTCCTCTATGTGTTAAACGCCTTGTACATTATGGAAGCCTTCGCATGACTGAGGTGTCATTCCAAGGCTTTTGTTGGTAGGGATATATATGTAGTATATGACACGTAGGATGATGGATATCTATCTTTTGATGTAATCATTAGAAGAAGTTAGGACTAGATTAGTGCAAATTTTGGAAGATATATAAAGCACTAACTATATAATATTATGTGTTTTGGTTATGAAATACATGTGTGAATATATGGTTTATCTTTGAGGTCTGTTAGTGAATGTAAATCTCGAATAACATAGATAATATGTTTAATGACAATAGAATGCCAAGAGGAAGAGAAGAAGTAGAAATGCAAGAATATCTGAAAATCCACCAACAAATCCTCCTGCACAACTCATAATTGACTAGAAGATGCATTACAAAACCTTTAACAACAAAATGTACTGATTTTACAGGCTCTACAAAATATGCAAGCAACACATGTCGTACCGCCAGCTGAGGCACCAGTAACTCGTTCAACAATCCCTGGAGGAAATGAAAGATATACTACACCATTTAAGTTCAAGAAAATGGACCGTAAAATCCTAATGAATCTGCTGCCAAGGTGCAAGGACCACCACGATATGAACAAGAATTACCACCACCACCACCATTACGTCCTCAAAGAAATTTGTAGCCTAACAGACATGAATTCTCCAAAAATCTACACTGTCTACTCCGATCAAACTCCACAAATATCCTTAAGAACAACAATGAACCACACAACACTCCTCAAACACCAAATATTTCACAAAAACCCTAATATGCACAACATAAATAACTTATAAGGATTGTTTAACTAGTATTTTGTTTGAATCCATCATGGAGGAGATAAACTTACTGATTTGAATCACTAAAGCCCAATTTGCATTCACCAATCATAGATCTCAACACGTGCTAGGGTTTCCTCATAATAACCTTCATGCAAAATCCAGTTAATACCTAAGAAAACTTATACAAATTCGTATATAATCTATAGGAAAAAGTTAAGATCATTTACTTTGGATCAAAAACACGCTTTTGATGGTTTCTCCAACCTTAGAACTCCAAGAACGCTTCAAAACTCTCTTATACGAAGTGCAAATATAATAAATGTTTCTAACAAAACCGTCTTCTTGCGTCTCATATTTATAGAAATTGCTCATATGCCAGCAACTACGCTAGTGGCGTACGTATTAATTTTGCCGGCGTACACCTTAGGCTGGCAAAAATAACACAAACAACGGTGACGTTCATCGAGGCTTTGAATTCCTAGAATTTCGTTCCAACAACATGCGCTGGCAAATCCATGACCTACGCCGGCAACGTTTCTATCCGGTGTTAAAAGAAATGCTCGCGTACACAGGCAGCGTTCCATCCAGTGTTAAGAAAAACGCTACTATTTCCTTCCTACGCCATCTCTACTTTGGCGGCATAAATTCTGTAGATGGCAGCGTAGCATCTGTAAAAAATTGCAGAAATCCAAACTTCAACGTTCATTCCCTGATCAAACTTAAACTTTTATAACTTACTTGTTTTGACCTTAAAATTATCCTATATCATCTTATGATTCATAATCATTTTTATTTTCATCTTCATATTGCCGTATATTACAATATCAAATGCGAAAATGAGTAGATAACCAACTACGCTTATAGATGGGAAACGATAATCTAAAAATAAACTGTTAGGATTATAAATACACAATAAAAACATAAATAGATGTATAACTAAAGATCTAGACTTCAAATAAATATTTGAATCACACCATTGTTCTAATTAGGGTTTTCTTAAGCTATTGGAGCCTAAAACAAAAATTGACTTAATAAGCTTAGCAAACCTTAATCGCGGGAGATAAAATTCTAAAAACAATTAATTGTGTAAATTTAAAACTTAAAGTTGTATCATTTGATAACCTAAACATTCTGTAGATTCCTATAAAAATATTTTTGGATAAAAACTCTCAATATTTGCTAAATTGTACCTGATTAACTTAATAAACTACAAAAAATATAGATAATTATTATCTAAATATTAGTAATATACATATACATGTAGGATTGGTTCCAAGTAGAAGCAAATGAAGGTTTGGATTGTCTTGAAAGATGAGAACCGAAATTGCTTGAAAAATCTTCCAATTGTCCACAAAACAACAAAATCAACCCATAAACAAATCAAGTGTTGCCACCTCAACTCCCTCATTAAGGGTAGCCAAAACAACTAAAATAGTGCTAAATGTGGAACAATCGGAAGCAAATATCGAGTGAAAAACCGTCCTCCTTCTTCTCTTATATATATGTGTTTATGGCTCTTGATAGACAAACAAACAAACATCACTTCTTACCAAAGTTTCAAGATCAAACAAACTCCTAATTAGCAACCAAATCCACCTAAAAATAGAGTTCAAATCATCAAAACATCTCAATTTGAATCAAAGGAAAAAAATACAAAAAACGCTTGAGTTGGTAACAAGGTAAGTTGTTGTATTTCGGCTTGTTATTTGTTAAAAACAAGGATTGGAACTGACTCCTGATAATCATAGGATCATTACCAACCCAAGAACAAGCTTCAAATTCCACCGAATAGGCTCGAGTAAGGTAAAATCTGAAAACCCCAGTTTCAATTCTTGATTCGAAAACCACGAATCATATAGGTGTTTTGATGTTTTAAGTCGATATTTGTGAAGAAAAACCTTGTAGAAACTTATAGGAATCATTTGGAAAGGCTTGGAAAGTCGGAAATCGATCGAAAATGGCCGAGCTCGTTGGGGAAGACGATGAACAATGCCTTCCCCAGATGAGCACGAGAGGAACACAGGCGTAATCCACCCCGTGTACCTCTCGGCATCTAATTTTATAAAAAATAAAATAAAAAAACCAAAATATTTAACTAAATAATATAATAATTCAATATTACAAATATTTTTTTTGTACTGTTATTATTTTATTTATTTATTTTATCTATTATCAAGAATATTATTACTTGTTAGTATTATAATATTGAAATATTTGGATATTGAATTTAAAACTAAAAATTTTCTATATTATCAAATATATAACATTTAAGTAATATATTATGATATTATGTGGTGATAATGATATAGGTACTATGTATTATTTGTTTTAAAAAATTTCGTGAAAGGATTATTAATGATATAAAATCACTATCACTAATTTAATTAAAATCCATAGAGTTTTACAAATTATAGTTTTTAATATTTCTAATACCATTAAAAATACTTGAATTAGTAATATTGTTGGAATTATCATTTTTAGATATTATTATATTTAATATTCATAATTAAAAACCATAAGTCAAGCGTAAAGCTATTTTAATAATATTACTACTAGTATTAACTTTAATGGGGTAGGATTTTGAATTACTAATAATCTAAATTATATGATGAATACTACAAGTATTATTATTATTATTATTAAAACTTGATTGTTATTATTATTATTATTATCGTAATTGTTATTATTGTTGTTGTTTTTGTCATTATTATTATTATTATTATTATGGCAAAAAGAGAACTATGGATATTTTTGAAAATAATTCTTCAATTTATCAAATCATAATGTTACTAATTTTATTATCATTATAGATATATTTAATCAATTTTACAAGAAAAGTTACAAGTATAGTAATTACCAAGTATTTATTTAAATGGATACTTATAGACAAATGGATAACAATGGAAATTTAAATAGTCTAAATTTAGGAATAAAGGGATATCTTTTTATTACAAAAAATTTTTATGAAATAAATCAAAAGAAAACCGATAATTCTAAACATTAATAAATAAATACAAGTTACTATACTAAGTCTATTAAGGAACAATACAAGCATAATATTAATGACTATAAAAATGAACTAACTAAATGTCAAATTCTCAAATACCCATTGATATATATAAGTATCAAACAAGATCAAGACAAACAACTTGAAAATAAATATGAACTAATACTTGATTATCATGAGATCTCCAAAAACCTATAGTAATAGAACGAAAACCCAGCATCAAGATAGGACACTTAACACTCATAGGAGTCTAATCATATAGTTTATATGACATTGATGAATATATTAATCATCTCAATAGTGACTTGGGTACTTGTGACGATTTTTCGAATGGCTACTACGATTAACCAACATGAGCATGTGAGTGACTCAGTCTTATTACATTGTATGTGCTTGTAACTTAGCGAATCTTAAATAAAAAAAATAACTTGAGTATAATATATGGGTTTATGGGAACTGTTTGTTGTAAGAGACAATGATTGCCAAGTCACTCTAGTAATAATAAAATAAATTATGTATGGCTATATTGTTGGTGTAACATGATGGAATGTCTGTGCATTGATTGATTGCTTTCAACCTGAATAAAACTACTGGTACCGTAAAGAAAATTATACATGCATTGCATAATTTGCATAAAGTAGCATTTGAGTTAGTGGTAGCCTACTACGTGTTAGTATTTTAGATCTCTGGTAATGTTTGGTATATCTAGGAAAAAAACTATTAGTTAATCACAAGATTACCTTTATTCTGTTAATACCATAGAACTAAATGGTAAATAAAGGACGTCGCTTATGGTATTGCTTAGAAATGACTAACGCTTAGTGGAGTTTCTAAATCTAAAACAAGAAATGAATGTTTAAGACACAATAAATTCAAAGAGACAATTAAAGTAAGCATTGTTGTTTCCTGAAAGTCTAGTCTCTCTTGGGTAGGTAGACAATAGATATATCCTTCAACCCCAATGAGAGGGCATAAATCTTCACCCTGTTTGGATTTCGAGTTATCCAGGCTTGTATTGTACATGTGCTTGATTGATACATTTCATATGATTGTTAAATAACTTGTGCGATATGTAATAAGTTTAGGTTATTCACTAAGCTCTGTCCTTTCAGGTTCACATTGCGACCTTAGCTCATTACTTCCAGGAGCATGGTCCCAGTAAGAATTTAGAAATTGGAAGCTTAAGGAGTAGTATAGGATAAGATTATATTTCTATTTTTTTTAGTTACAAGTAGCTTGCATTAGAAACTTAGTTATGTATATGGAGGATTTTATGGAAATGATATGGTCTGTAATATTATTTTTATTCTCAAACTAGGGATGACAGTTATTTACTAATTTATGTTTTATATATTGTCTTCTTATCATAGCAACTAAAAGATCTTGTTTATTGAAATATGTCATTTCTCAGAAGGTAAACTAGTAATAGTATTTAAGTGTATCTTGTTTACTACTACTAGAGTACCTTCGGGGCGTGACAATTTTAGTTGGAATCAGCGTGGTTGTTGGTATAAGAAAGACAAATATGTGTAAAAAGTAAATTAGTAAATGTGGTGTTAATAGTATAAGTTTAGATCCAATTAGAACCTTTTAGATTAGTTGGGTAGTTATAAGTAGTATTAGATGACAATTAGGATAAAATCTGTGTGATTGCTAATCAAACAAATTTTCTTATGTGCAAGCTAATCCAACCATTTGCCATATTACATAGCAAATTTTTGGCACGATGGAGGAAGAGACACTTATAGATTATAGATGACGACTCTGAGTCTTAGTAGAAGATTTGGCATTGTCAGGCATCACAATGACCCTGGATGAAATTTTCAGTACTTGGAAGAGAGGTTTACAATCGTTACTAAAAAATTGGCTATTCTTGATGGAAAGGGCTTTTTCCAAATAATGGCACTATAGTTGAGACCATTTACAGGTTTGAGAGGTTGATTATCCAGAGAGGTGGCATAGAAATTGATAAATATAGCTTTTATAGTTCTACCCGATCAGTGAGACCCGATCTCTCCAAATTTTAGATTTGGATTCCTATTGGAGGTGATTAGGTATATACACATGATGTTAGACATGATCATGCTTTGGTGCTGGAGGATACTCTTCATGATGATGATTAGATGCTAACACATGTAGTCAGAAGCAATTTCCCTAGAGATGTTTTATCAAACAGACCTCCTATTATTCCAAAGAGAAAGTGAGACCAATGCTTCATTAGACCACATGGCAAAAGAAAACAAGCGTAAGTAGACCACAGTTTTTATGTAGAGTGTGACTACTGTTTATAGATGAAAAAGCGGGCAAAAAGAGAAGAATGGAAGATGAGAAATTTGTCTCTAATTATAATTAATGCCCGATGGATTAGGACTACTCGTTTGGATGATTGAGAGAGATGTACCACCACCTAGTACCATCGAAGGCAGAAGCCTGCTTCTAAAGGTATCCGATGATGGATACAAATCTGACTTAGCATTACCAGGGAATCGAGGGGAAAATTGATATTGATGATAGTAGCTATGAGGAGAGGATTATTAACCCTCATTAGGCCCCCGGGAAAAAGCAAGGGACCTTTATACCCTAGCCCATAGAGTCAAATCTAATTTTAGACTATCTTATGCTTATCTTGATAGATTATATAACAGATGTAATATTTTGATGGACTTTTGTTTGTAGGGATATATATGTAGTATATGACATGTAGGATGATGGATATCCATCTTTTGATGTAATCATTAAAAGAAGTTAGGACTAGAGTTAGTGCAAATTTTGGAATGTATATAAAGTACTAACTATATAATATTATGTGTGTTTTGGTTATGAAGTACATGTGTGATATATATGTGTTTATCTTTGAGGTCTTTTAGTCAATGTAAATCTCGAATTAACATAGATAATATGTTTAATGATAATAAAATGCCAAGAGGAAGAGATAGAAGTAGAAATGCAAGAATATCTGAAAATCCACCAACCAATCCTCCTGCACCAACTCATAATTGACTAGAAGATGTGTTACAAAACCTTCAACAACAAAATGTACTGATTTTACAGGCTCTGCAAAATATGCAAGTAGCACATGTCGTACTGCCAGCTTGGGCACCAGTAACTCGTTCAACAATCCCTGGAGGAAATGAAAGATATACTACACCGGTTTAAGTTCAAGAAAATGGATCGGTAAATCCTAATGAATCTGCTGCCAAGGTGCAAGGACTACCATGATATGAACAAGAATTACCACCACCACCACCACCACCACCACCATTACGTCCTTAAAGAAATTTGTTGCCTGAATTTATCAAATGCAGTAGGTATTTTGAAGGACTACCTAGGAAGCCAGAAGAAGCCGAGGATTGGCTAGCTCAAATTGATCAATCTCTTGATGTTTTCGAGGTGCCAGAAGCTATGAGGGTACCGTATGGAACTTATTTTGCTCAGGTTAAGAGCAAGAATATGGTGGAATTCTAAGCAAAGGACATTGCCATAACCCATTACTTGGAAAACGTTTAAGCAAAAATTTCTGAAAGAATATTTCCTGAGTAGTCTAAAGGTGAAGTATAGTATTAACCTAATGAATCTAACACAAGGCAGTAAAACAATTGATGAATATGAACACGAATTCAACCGGTTATTACAATTTGCACTAGATGCCTATAGAGACAATGATGAATTAAAGAGGCAAACATTTATGGTTGGGTTAGAACCAAATTTCCAAAGGAGACTGGTTGAGTTTGAGATTGCGGATTTTGCAGCCGTGGTGGAAAAAGCATGGATCATTGAACGTGCAAGAAATATGAAATTGAATGATATAGCAAACGTGGATAGACATTTGGCAAAAGAACACATGAGGAGACAAGAACAAGTTTTGCTCCTAAGAAAAAGAGATTTTTTATAACCATGGGGAATATGAAAAGTAGAAATGTTGAGAGAAGTAATATTTCGTGCTGGAAGTGTAAAGGTGCTCATTACCCAAGAAATTGCCCATAGTTACAACAAGAATGTTATTACTGTGGTGAAAGTGGACACATGGTTTCTACATGCCTAAAGAAGAATGGTGCGACCTGTTTCATTTGTAAAAAGGTTGAACACATATCAACTCATTGTCCACAACGGATAAATACAGTTGTTGGTCCTTCACACTCTAAAGGAGTAGATAGTACGACTAGACTAAAAAATGGGAATATCAATGCCAGTAAAGCTACTACAATAGCTAGGGTCTATGCTATGCATGGAACTCCAATTAAGGACTTGGAATTAGAGGAGGAGGATGAAGAAAATGTGTGAGACGAAGCTAATTCTGATGACTATGGTCTCATTGCAGGTATATAGTCTTATAATTAATTTATTTAAGTGGTTCTAGCCAGCACAAGCATGATTAGATAAACAAGTTCTCTTGTGAAGTAAAATAACATATAATTAATAAATGATAAATAGGAACAATACAAATGAGAGATCAGCTTACGTATGCTTTATTCGATACGGGAGCAACACATTCTTTTGTAAATGCTAGATTAGCAATAAGTGTAGGATATCTAATTGAGATCATGAACAAAGAGCTAGGAGTTACCACACCAATAGGAGATTTAGTAATTGCTCATGATATAGTGAGAAGATATCCACTAGAAATTGGAGGTTAGAAATCATCTGTCGATTTAATCTTGATAGATATGCAAATATATGATATTATCTTGGGTATGACATAGTTGATTACTGTAAAAGCAAAAGTTGATTGTCGTCTCAAGGAAATATCTTTTATGAATAACCAAGGGAAAGAAAAGAGTTTAGAGGTAAGATCCTCAAAGAGGTCGGAAGTCGAATAACGACAATTGAAGTTGAAAATGAAGAAGATATGGAGAGGAACGACTGTATTTCTAGAGCAACCGAGGGCGAACCTAAAGAACTGGATGCCTATACTATTAGAACAGTATGTGAGTATCCAGATGTATTTCCTGATGAATTACCAGGATTATCCCCACGCAGAGAAGTAGAGTTTTCAATTGATTTGATGTCTGGAACAGAACTAGTATCAAAGGCTCCATATCGCATGGCACCTGTGGAATTAAAAGAATTAAAGGTAAAATTACAAGAATTGTTGGATAAAGGATATATTAGACCTAGTGTTTCACCATAGGAGCACCGGTATTGTTTGTTAAGAAGAAAGACAGATCAATGAGACTTTGTATTGACTGCGGAGAATTAAACTAAGTAACTATTAAGAACATATATCCTTTACCAAGAATTGATGACCTTTTTTACCACTTGAAGGGAGTAAAAGTATTTTCTCGAATTGATTTGAAATCTGGTTACCATCAAATTCAAATTAAGATGGAGGATGTATCAAAAATGGCATTTCGAACTAGATATGGTCATTATGAATTTTTAGTCACGCCCTTTGGATTAACAAATGCATCTACTGTTTTCATGGACCTAATGAACCTTATCTTTAGACCTTTATTCAATGTCTGTGTGATTGTCTATAGACAATATATTGGTGTATCGTCCATAGAAGAGCAACATTTAATATTTAAGAAGTTTATTGCAAATACTACAAAACAATCAGCTATATGCTAAATTGTCTAAATTTGAATTTTGGCTTAAAAGCGTATCATTCATAGAACACATTGTTTTAGGTGATGGAATATCGGTTGATCCTGCTAAGGTTAAAGCCATCGTGGAATGAAAAGGACCTGAAACTATTATAGAAGTAAGAAGTTTATTTGGATTAGCGGGGTATTATCGAAAATTTGTATAAGATTTCTCAAAGAGTGCATGACTACTGACGTAATTGACAAAGAAAAATGAGAAATTTGAGTGGAATGATAAATGTGAACAAAGTTTTCAAGAATTGAAAAAGAGATCAGTATCAGCACCAATATTGGTTTTGCCTAAAGACAGGATCCATACACTATTTATAGTGATGCATATAGCAATGGTTTAGGATGTCTATTAATGCAAACGGGAAAGTAATAGTATATGCTTCTAGACAGTTAAACCCCATGAGATGAATTATCCTACTCATGACTTGGAATTAGCTGCTATTGTTTTTGCACTCAAGATTTCGCATCATACCTGTATAGACAGAAATGTGAAATATATACAGATCACAAAATTCTGAAGTATATATTTACCCAGAAGGAATTGAACATGAGGCAACATAGATGGATGGAATTAATTAAAGATTACGACTTAACCATCAATTACCATCCCGGTAAGGTAAATGTTGCAGCTAATGCACTAAGTCGTAAGAATTATGGAGAAGTAGCTTTAATGTTGACTGGCCAAAAAGAGCTTATCAAGGAATTTGAGAACTTAAATTTGAGTTTACAATACAAGGTTTGGAGGCAGAACTTGGAAGTTTAATCTTAGAGCCTACCTTGCTTCAACGAATCAAAGAAGCTCAGAAAGAAGATAAGGGATTTCAAGAAATTATACAAGGGATATCACAAGGGAAATATAAAGATTTTCATGTGGATAATGAAGGTATATTAAGAATGAATAAAAGATTATGTGTGTTGCATGATGAAAGATTGAGGAAGGAATTAATGCATGAAGCACATTATTCCGGATATACCATACATCCCGGAGAAACGAAGACATACCAGGAGTTAAAAAGTGCATATTGGTGGAATGGGATGAAAAATGATATTGCTCAATTTGTTGCCAGATGTGATGTATGCCAAAGAGTAAAAGCAGAACATCAAAAACTAGGTGGATTGTTGAAACCATTGCCAATTCCCGAATGGAAATTGGATCAAATTTCCATGGATTTTATGTGCTCACTACCTACGACAAGTGTGGGTAATGATACTGTTTGGGTCATTGTAGATAGACTCACTAAGTCAGCCTATTTCTTACCATCAATATGACCTATCCCTTAGAAAAGTTGGCACGACTATATTTGAAGGAAATAGTGAGATTACATGATGTACCTGTTAGTGTCACGCCCCGTAGGATACCCTAAATGTAGTAGTCCGTCGTACACAATATTAAAGCCTAGGAATGACCACCTCAGTCACATGAAGGCTTCTATACTATGTACAAGGCATCTAACATATGGAAGAGACACATCGGAGTGATACATTTTATATTGATACAACTTGAGTAACAATATAAAGGAAATACAATTTACTATACTTCAATTTCAATTCATCAAAAGATTTCACTACATAAAACTATTACAAAGCAATTCACAAAACCTAGCTAATATCTTCAAGTATTCTTACTTCCTTCCAGAACCTCGAGATCATACTCGGCTCCAAATATCTCGGTCCCCGAGTAGCATTCTTTCATCAACCTGTTTATTCAAACATCTATTGGGGTGTAAGCTACACTAGCTTAGTGAGAGTTTTCTTAATTTCGTACCATAACAAGCAAGTTATAAATCATCCATATGCTATGCATGAACAAACACATAAGCAGGCAATTATGTATGGGTATCCAGAAACCACACACAGAACGGATTTATGCCCTCCGTATCTAAGGGTTAGGGATGGTATTGGAAGTCTACACGACCTGCTGCTAGTCCCCGAGCCCTCCAGCTCTTAGCAATCAACTCGGCTCGGCTCGTTCATGGAAGGTATCCCTGGTGCGCTTTAGTTCCCTATGAATGAACTCTGATACCAGGTCTCATTCTCCAAACGTAACTGTCAAGCCCCAACGGATACCCTAAACGTGACAGTCCGCCACACTCAATATTAAAGCTTAAGTATGACAACCTTAGTCATTTCCAAAAGCTTTATATTAAGTGTAAGACTTACTTTCACAATTTTAGAGGACCATATATGGAATAACGAAGCTTAAGGAGATATAAAAACATATTAAGAAAAGAGGATTCACAATAAATATTTGTTCATAGCAAAGACTGTGCATACTTAGGAACAATTCCCTAAATTACTGAGCTATTATATAAATATTTGCATGCTAATACTATGATGTACTTTATCCAAAGTTCTAATATTCAAAAGGGATTACCTGCCCACATTGGTCCACGTGGCCTTAGCCATAAGTACAGAAACTGCAAAGGTAGCTATCGGGGTATAAGCTAATAGGCTTAGTGAGAACTATTTCCATAAATAACTTCTTGTAACAAGATTCAAACAAGTTGGTTAATCACACATATGTAATGCATCAAACACGTGGGCAAACAATCATATAGCTTTCCGGGAACTATATGTTGAATGGATTTACGCCCTCCATTCGGGGTTTGGTGATACTCAAAACAAGTAGTTTTAATAATAGAAAATTTAAGCTTGCGAGCACACATCGCCAAGCATTCAATAAAAACTTTTATACTTGCGAGTACTCATTGCCAAGTATTCCGAACCTACTTGATTTGACCTTGCTTTCGGATCAACCGCCAAAGCATATTCCATTAAGCCGCCAAGCAATCGCTTTCGGATCTTCCGCCAAGTGTTGCTTTCGACATGAGCCTACTATCCTTCTCACCCAAGGATAATAACCCAACCATGTAATGTGACTTACTTCGTGGTATGCATGAGTTTATTAATTCATAAAGTCATAACATAATTATTTTCAACTTTTGGTGATCAAGAAATTTCACACAAATCAATATTATACTAAAACAATCACTTAGAACAATTCGGGCTTCGATATTCTTAGAATTCTTTCAAGGAATTATTTTACATGCATATCGGTTTATCTTTTCCTAACTCTAGTGCAACTAATTTACAAGCACAACAAGTGTAGCATTTAATGGAAATAAACTCACGATACCATTGCCGTCTATTCCTCTAAGCGGATGAGTCGTTCACACACTCCACTTAATCGTAATAGTTCTTGGGGTGAAGAAATCCTTCCTCGGGGTCACCTAACCAAAGAAAATACCCATAATGAGTTTTTCTGGAAGATTTTCTTGAATTTTGACAAAACAATGTCAAAGAACGTCAAAGTTCGTATAGAAGAATGTTCCAACTTAAAATGGCCATAACTTGGTCATTTTAACTCGGAATTGCGCATATAATATACCGATTTCTATCTACTCGAAAAGATCTACCCATTTCTAAAATTATTTCCCACAAACGAAGCCATATAGGTTCTGAAAAAGTGGCGACAAAATTCACCACGGATTTTCCAAGTAAAAACAACTTTGTTTTAAGAAATCAAAAGTTGTTTGATAAATACTTAGTTATCTATATAGTTGAAAAATTCTCTTTTATAACTATATAACTCATATTTAAGCATGCTCAAGTGTCTTAATGTCCAAAATTGTTTTTCTTAGGAAAAACAATGTCGGGTTGAAGCTTTTCGGAAATTGTTTTTTGTAAATTTCTTTGAAATGAATACTTTGTTTTCTTTATTTTCTAAAAACGTTTTTTATGTTGGTTTTATTTATCTTTTTCTAAGTAACTTTTGAAAATAAAATTTTCTACTTTCTAAGTTACATTAATACTATATTTGAAGTTTTCTAGAAAATATGCTATTCTTCATTTTTTTTGTGTAAATTCCTTTGTTTAATTGTTTTGCAAAAATCCTTTACTTGAAATTTCTCATTCTTTTCTCATATCTCATATTTTCAAAATAATTACCCATGCATGAAAATTTGGTTTCTTTATAAAAACAAAGTGGAACACTGAAGGACTTTTTGTAGGAAAACTAATTTCTATAATCTTATCAACTTCTTCTTGTAACAAAAAAAAAAGGAATAACTTTACTATTTTCAAAACATAAATTTTCTTTGTCTATTTGTTTGCAAGGATCTTTATTTAAAATTTCCTTAGTCTTATTTTCTTTCTTTATGAAAGGATCCCCTTTTTTGTCAACAAAATATTTTCTTTTGAAAGACAAGGTAGAGTAACGAAGATTTAACTAGTTTTTAAGTAAAAATAGTTTCTAAATTCATAGTGAATTATTTTTGTAACTTGAAAATGAATGAGTTTATTTTTGTTATCTTATATTTTTATGTTTCACATGAACTTTTCCTAAGTGACAAAAAGTTTTCTTTTATTTCATATCCTTAGAAGACTTTTGGACAACAATCTAAATGAATATGATTATGAGAATAATAATAAACAAAATAACATAAAGCATAAATAATAAAATCAAGTATTGGAGTCTTAGCTTATTCAAGGCTCCCGGGACTAAGAAATAAACTAGTCCCATAAAATGATATGAAGAAGAAAAGCTTGTTTTGACTTGATGAGGATAAGTCTAAGACTAGAGACTAGTCTTAACAACAACTTGGAATAAATAAATAAATTGCAATGGAAAAGTAAATAAATTGCTTTGCATGAAATAAAGAAATTGCAAGTGAGCTTATATGCTCTAAAGAATATGTATATCTATGTATAGATATATAAACAATAATAAATCAACATGAACATAAATGGATTGGCATGAACAAGAACAATACATAACATAATGTAGTTTCCACAACTTGTAGTATTTGGAAACTCACACTATGGTCATGTAAAGTTACATGACACGAAGAAGAAGAAAGATTATAAATGGGTTACCTAGAGAAGACTTTGATATGGTTATGTAGTTATGGGTTTTGTTGTTGGTGGAAGTTGTTGTGGAATTATTTTGAGAGAGTTTTAGGATAGAAATTTGAGAGAGCTTTGAGAGGAAAATTTGAGAGAGTTTTGGTATGAATTTGTGAGTAGTGAATGTATGAAAGAAGTGGAAGAGGAGGGGGGTATTTATAGGAAAATGGGGAGTCATTTTTGTGTGATTAAAATAAATGCAAAATTAAAACAAATTGAGTGGGAGGAGAGAGATGGGGCGCCGGCCATTGCATAATGGGGGGGGGGGGGGGGGGGGGGATTGATTTATTTTGTGACTTTTTTGGAAAATAAAAGATGTAATTTGTAATTTGTAAGGTAGATGTGATATAAAGTTATGGGAAAGGTAAAAAGTAAAGATTATAGGTTATGTAGTGTGTAAGAGTAGGTGTAAGAAAAAGTAGAGATAAAAGAATAGTGTAGAATAGTAATGAATAGTGTAATGTAAAGTAGATATGACAATTAAAGTACCGGTAGTAAGAAAATACGCGTATAATAGCCATATCTGTTATTTTTATTTACCGAAAAATTATGAAACTGATTTTTGGAAAACTTATATTTTTAAGAATCTAACGGTGTATTCGGAATATTTTTACTATTCCGAGCTTCCGAACACGTTTTTCGAGAACTGTGTCCGATCGGGTTCGAAGGACACCCAAATTTCGCGAAACTGAAACTTTTATAAACCTATGGTTATTACGAGCTATTTGAGCTAATTATCCTAACTTCGTTTTTTCCGGGCCAAAGAAAACGGCAATGCCGGATTTAGATTGATACGGTAAACTAGGGTTTTGTTGACCTTTAGGGTTTCGTTTGACTTTCGGTTAGGGTTTTGTGCTAAACCGATTCCGGAAATTTTAGGGGTTTACAGTAACCTCAGACCATATCTATCTTCTTGCGTAGGAATAGCACGCTACCAAATGTAACTCGACCGATGCGATGCATAACTAATTTATTATTATTATTATTATTATTATTATTATTATTATTATTATTATTATTATGGCTTCGGTCAAGTTATTTACATTCTTTAAAGTGACTAACTAATATCATACACATAAACATAAACAATATGAATAGTGCAATTATCCAATTGATTCATGGTTTCGATATACTTTAGTATTCTTTGGCATACATGCATCAAAGTCTCATTATCTATCTCATCCCCATTCATATCAGTTTTTTATCTTGTTCCTATAATTCTAATGCAACTACCTACAAGCACAAACAAGGTAACAAAATAAGAAGAAAACTCACATGTCCATTGGACTACGGTCTTTTAATCGTAATAGTCGGGTGGCAACGAATCCTCGAAAGTAAATTCACCTGAGGAAAGAAATACCTAAATGAGTATTTCAACTCAAAACTAATCAATTCTATCTCATACAAACTATCAAGTTCGCAATTCTCGTCCTACACGGGAATTCCAATTTAAGACGACCATAACTTGGTCATTTTAACTCGGAATCAAGCAAATTATATATTGATTTCTATCTACTTAGAAATATCTATCTAATTCTAATATCATATTTAGTTTTGAAAAATTTTAAGCTTTGAAAAGATCTGATTAGTTCAGATCAGTAGCGAAAACCAATTTAGAAATTGATTTTGTGAAAGTTTATAAAGTTTCTACTATCCAAAGCAAGTATATATGCAATATGAACAAGTTACTATCATAAATAACATGTCATGAGATATATATGTACATATTCTTGATGATATTGAATAAAATAAATTTTTAGAAAACTTTTTCCTTGTAAGACTTTATGAAAAATCAACTTAGAATGGCTAGTCTTGTATTCTTGGCAATTCTCACTTGTTTTTAGAAAAACTCCTTGATCAAATTTATTTATTCTTGTTAAAATTAAGTCTTCATTATTTATATTCCTTAAGGCCTTAATTCATCAATAAAAATTCTCATTTTACACTTTGAAAACATGTTTTTAAATATAGTTCATCCCCAAATACGAATTTTGTGAAAAAAAATTACTCTTATGGTGATTTTTTAAGTAAACTCATTGATACATAAAAATCAAGCTCAACCCATACCTAGCCACTAAGGACTACATTCCTTTAGTAAAAATTCTTTTGAGTTTGAAAAATAAGAATTTTCATATCATCATTTCCTAGATACGAATTTACACAAGGTTAGGATAATACTCAAATTTTATATTTTGTAATCTCTTCCTATTTTGAGAATCTCTATTAGTAGATCTATCATTTTACTTATAAAAACATCTTCTATTGATACCTATTCCATAAGCCTTTCATATTTTAAACAAACCCTTCATTTTGTGTTGAAAAATAGGTTCCCAAAATTGGTCTTGGTTTAGATCCGAATTTACAAAATTTGTTTTTGGACATATCTTTTGATAAAATTCATCTAAACTTATGAATTCATCCCTTACATATCCTGCCTAAGAGCTTTCACATATTTACTTAAAATCTTCATTTTTGAGTTGGAAAAAATGTTTTTAAGTTATGCCTTGGTTTAGATCCAAAATAGAATTTTTGTTTTGAAAAATAATCTTTTGAAAATCACCTTTGAATCATATAAAATGAAGTCCTTGATGATATATACCCATTAAGTCTTCATTATGTCAAGTAAAACCTCCATTTTGACACTTTGGTTTTTTAAATATGGGCCTTGCTAGATACGAATTTCTAACCATTTTTGTTTGAGTTCAAAACAAGATCTACACCTACTATGAATATAACTATAAGAGAAATCTATGGTAGTAAGCTATAAACTCATAGATCTAAACATAAACATAATTCAAAGTTACATAAAAGTCATATTTACAAAATATAACCATTTCTAACAAGAAATAATAAGATTACAAGATAATAATCATGGGTGAGATAAGTGTTTCATTTGGCATCATCATCCTTAGCTTTTAAGCTATGAAAAGTCATTGATGCATAAAACTCTCACTATACTCTACTCATACTATGGAAGCTTGAATAAGAATTTTACCTAAGGATCTTCAAGAAATATATGTGGGAACTCACTTATGTGATTGGGGCAGCAAGTTCTCTTGCAAGAACAAGAGCAAATGAAGAGAGAAAGAGAGGAAAAATAGAGAGGAAGAGAGGAAAATAGAGAGGAAAAATTGTAAAGAATGATAAAGGCTTAAATTTGTGAATGAGAGAGTGCATATATGGAGAGATATGAGGAGTTAAAGACACTCAAAATGAGATTAAAAAAGAAAACAAAAAGAAATGGTAGCTTGTACATCCTTAAGGCTAGCGTGACTAATAGAAGAGAGAGGGAGGGGAATTTAGTTGGTTTTTGACTTGAAGTTGTAATGTGTGACCGAGTGTATCTGTTACTTCTTAAAGAAGGATTGAAATATTTTTATTTTAATCAAATTTGGAGTGTTTCAAAGGACAAAAGGCAGCAAAAAGAGGTTTAAAAATCTGCCATGAAGTGATACATGAAGTGTAGAAAGAGTGAAATGAAAAAGAGGTGATGTGTGAAAAGTGTACTATAGGTATGGGTTTGTAAGAGTACTTTTTTATAAATAAAATAGAAAAATTCATTCTAAATTTTTGTAGCAGAATTTTCATAATTAAAATAAGATAATTTATTTATTTATTTCAGTGAATTATCAAATAAGTTACCGGTATGATCAAAATACGCGAATATGAGCTATAATTGATATTTCTATAAGCCCAAAAAATCTAAAAGATTTTTTTTATGAAAATAACAATATTTTTCAAATATTTTTCAATTATTAAATTAATTTATTTTATTTTTCGTATCTGGTCTTAAATAGAAATTGATCCCGTAAAAACAAAAAACGAACTAAATTTTAGAAAACAGAATTTTCTATGATCTATAAAATATTTATCTAAAAATATAAGGGTTTACAAGAGTAGTAAAATTTTGTAACGAATAGTAGTGAATAGTGGAAAAGACTAGTTAATTACCGGTAGTAAAAAAATATGAATATAATCGCAAAATCATAATTTCTAGTTATTGAAAAATTATAAAATTGATATTTTGAAATCCTTATGAAAATACAAGTCTAACGATATTAATGGTATATTTTTTATATCTCGAACCCCGGGACATGCTTTTCAAAGTCTGTATCCGAACGGGTCTAAATATGTCAAAAATTTACCAATCTGATATTTTTAAGCAACCTTATTATACTACGAGTTACTCTATACGCTTAAACCACATCTCGGCCTCTAGGGCTAAGAGTGTGAGATTGCCAGACTTAAACTACTATATTCCACTTAGGGTTCCCGGGTGACTTTCTGGTTTAGATCTTTGCCAATTTGGAAACTGAGGGTTTATGTTTATACAACACATTTAGTTTGAGAAATTTATTTTAAATTTTATTTTTGTAAGTATTTAATACCTCTTAACATTTTCAGAATTCTTGAATTAGGTTTTATTTCCAAAGGTTTATCGTTATTTACATTTTAATAATTTTTTTTGGGTTTTATATTACCTGATTTTACATGTTAGAGTTAAGTATAGAATTTGTCATACGTAGCGGTTTTGGATTTAAAGACTGTTGAGTTCTTATTTTACTTTTAAGGATTCTCATTTTCTCAAGATTAAGAAATTTCTAGGTTCGTTCATGATTTAAGGCTAGTCGAAGTTTGGTTTTAAATTGGAGTCATTTTTAAAGTTTATCTTCGATATTTATTTTAGAATTATTTACTGAAATTTTCCGAGGCTTATAACTAGTATAGTATCAGATCATGATCCATGGCTTTTTTGTAGATTCTAGCAGGGATTGCAAAAAGCATTGGGAACCTAATTGAAATTTAGTAGAGCTTATCATCCTCAAACTGATGGATAAACAGAAAGGACCATTCAGACACAAGAGGAAATGTTAAGATCGTATATTCTAGAGTTCAAAGGAAATTAGGATCAATATTTAACATTAGTAGAATTTGCATATAATAACAGTTACCATTTAAGTATAGGGATGTTGTAAACCCCTATTTTCTAAGCCTTAACCTTAAGCCGGAAAGTCTACCGGAGACCTTAAGTCAACAAATCTTGAGTAAAACCCTACAGTTTAGATCCTGCAAACCCGAGTTCGTAAATCGAGGAGTTGAAAAATAATTAAAGTATTTAGAATAGTCTGTAATAATATTTGATTTATTAAAAATATCATATTGGTTTATTTTCGGCTTATTTCGAACCCGTTTAGATACTGCTTTGAAAAGCGTGTCCCAGGGCTTGGAAAATTAAAAATATATCTTTAATATTTTTAGACTCGTATTTTTATAAGGATTTCAAAAATATTAAGTTTATAATTTTTCGGATCTTAAAAATATCAGTTATAGCTCATATAAGCTTATTTTACTCTAACCGGTAACTTAATTGTTAAATCTCTAAAAATAATTTATTTGATTATTTTATTTAAATCATAAAAATTCTGCCACTTAAATAAAAATATTTTTCTTAATTTATTTTATATATTTTCTTAGTCAAAAAGCCACTTTATCAACCCATACCTTAAGTACACGTCTATTATCATTACTACACATTATTATGTCTTCTTTTGCTTTTTCTTACACTCCAATTCCCCAAAATGGCAGCTGACCATCCCCCAAAATTTAGCCACTTTTCCTTATTTTTAATCATTTATTTGATATTTTAAAAGTCTCTTTTAGTTAGAAATGGAAGTAACTAGTTACACTTTCAAAAAATACAAGTTAAAATCAACTAGATCACCCCCTACACCACAAAGAGATTCACGCCAGCCCCCTTGTACAGCTGCTTGGTTTTTATTTTTTTTATCAACTATTTAACACATTTCCATTCTATTTAAGCATCTCATTCCATCTATTTCACCTTTACAAACCCTATATTTTTTCTCTTTTTTCCCTTTCTTTTCTCTTCTTCCTTGCCTTGTCTTCTTAAGAACAAGCTGCCACTATTTTCTTTCCTTGCTTGCACATACATTTCTTGCAAATATTTAAGGTAATCATCCTTTTATCTCTCATAAGATGTTATAGGATGATATTATGGATGTTTCATGCATCAAAGGACATTCCACAAGCTTAAAAAGCTATGGATGATGATGCCAAAAATTGAAACACTCCTCTTGATGATGATCTCTTTTGTTATTAGTATATTTGTTATCTTGAAGGCTTGTTTATCTTATTTTTGTGATAGCTTGTAGATCTAGAGTTTTACAAAGCTTTAGTTATGTTTATGTGTAGATCTAGAAGTTTAAGGTCTACTACTAAGTTTTTCTTACGTTTCATGGTTGTATTTTGAGTAGATCTTAGATTCAAGTTGGAATGAAAAAGTAAAATTCGTAACTTGTCAAGGCACCATTTTAAAAACCCCCTTCCAAGTCTTAAAATGGAAGTTTTTGTTGAAAAATGAAGGTATGATGGATGTATATCATCAAGACTTCATCTTGCAAGAATCAAAGTTGATTTTCAAAGTTTATTTTCAAAAACAAAAATTGTATTTTCGGATCAAGACAAAGATCTAAAATAAAAACATGTTTTCCAACTCAAAAATGAGGATTTTATTCAAGAAATGAAGGGTTCTTAAGATATATGTGTCGAGCCTGGATTTTTCCACTATCTGGTCCATTTCTCCTAACCCGATTCACATTAAACCCGAACCCATTTAACATGAATCATCGACTAGGGGTTAAAAGAAATTTTAATTTTTGAAAATGATTTAGAGTCGCTACCCGATATAAATCGGGAAAAAAAACAAAAGCTAGGATCAATGGGTCGGTTGATCCTAACTTAGCTACTAGTCTGCGAAAATTTGATTTAAAAACCAAACTTTTAAAACCAGATATCATGGATTCGGGGGCTAACCTATTAAAACCAAATGGTTACCACTTTTGGAATTTTAAACTTATAATTTATCCTTTTCATGCTCAAAAATTCAAATAAAAATATTTACAAGTACATTTTTCTTTTTTTTTTTTTAGAATATGAATATCAACACAACATCTTATATTTACAAAATATTTATTCACAATATTATTAAAAAACAAAAAAACATTTTTTATTTTTTAATGTCGCCCCGTAGGTGCCTACGTACTCGCTAATCGAGATCAGACAAAACGTAGTTCTTTTGATTTTATAAAATTTTTAATTTGTTTGTATTTTTTATTTTAGAAACCCGCCAAGTTTAAGTATTTAATCAATTTTTATTTTGTAAATTCCTAAAGAGATCTAATTTTTGTATTTTTGTTTTTTGAAAATCCTTAAAAGATACTAATTTTGGAAAAACCCCATTTATTATTTTTTTTTTTAATTTAGAAAATAACTAAGTAATATTTATATAAGGGCTAGGAAAACATTTTTTTTCTTATAATATTATGCTAAATATATATACATATATAGAAAAAATAAATTTTGTTTTGTGAATTTTTCTCATTTTTTTTCTGTTTTTATATAACTAAAAAAAATTATAGGGTAACTAAAACATGCTCAAGATATCACACTAAACATTTCGCAAATTCTAACAAATATTTATTTAATTGAACAATCATGATATAATAAAAATAATAATAATAATGATACTAACAAACCTTTTTCTTTTTCATAAATATACTCTAAAAATTTTATTTATTTTTATCATCACAAATATAATCATACTCATATACACACATTTTTTTTTACTAATTGCATTTATATACTAAAACTCTTTTTTTTTTTTTTAAATATGATATTACATATTAATACTAATAAAATTGGAGCATGCATCTCAACTATCTATACATACATATATTTTTTCTTTTTTTGTTCATTTTTTTTTATTTCTTATTATTTTCTAGTTTTTGTATACATTACATTAATATATCTTATAGAAAAACAATAACAACGACATCAGCAATGATAGCAACAACAACAACAACGACGACGACGATGACGACAACAACAATAACAATAACAATAACGACGATGACGACAACGACAACAACAACAATGATAATAATAATAACTAAAAAAAATTTAGAACCTCATCAAATGATCTAGTCAGCTTCGTTGGAGGATGGGATGTGCAATGGTGGTGATGGTTGAAGCGGCTGGAGCGGCAGCGGCTTGGTGGTGATAGCCGAAGCGGCAGAGGCTGGAATGGTGGGGAAATGGATGGTTTGGGACGGTGGTGGAAATGGATGGTTTGGGATGGTGGTGGAAGTTCGAATTCGCTTGGTTCTTGCTCTTGCTTTCTCTCTTTTTTTTTCTTTTTTGAATTTTTTTTTTTAGATTTTTCCTTGCTATGCTCTCTTGTTCGAAATTTTTTCAGATCTGGATCTTGTGTCTTGAGGAGGATCGGGGTTGTGGTTTATATAGAGCTGGAGGGGAAGTGAAACGGATCACGACCATTAATGGCCGTTACAAAACTTGAATTCGGTCGTTAATGGCCGTCGGTTACAAAACTTGAATTCGGCCGTTAATGGCCATCGGTTACAAAACTTGAATATAGCCATTACAAAACTTGAATTTGGCCATTAATGGCCGTCGGTTACAAAACTTGAATTCGACCATTAATGGCCGTCGGTTACAAAACTTGAATTCGACCGTTAATGGCCGTCCGTTACAAAACTTGAATTCGGCCATTAATGGCCATCGGTTACAAAACTTGAATTCGGCCATTAATGGCTGTCACGTCCCGAGGGGTACCCTAAACGTGGCAGTCCGCCGTACGTAATACTAAAGCCTAGGAATGATTACCTTAGTCATGCAAAGGCTTCCATATTATGTACAAGGCGTACATCACAACCAAGGGGACACATCGGAGTAGCGCAATTTACATTGATAATAAATAAGTAACAAGGCAAAGGAATACTTAATATAAAACATAAGCATATCACATTTCAATTCTTAAGGGCATATCTTTCTATTATCTTCAAATAAATATACGTCCCTAATCATATAGGTTAGCACATATAAAGAACCTTACAAAATTTCTTCATCGTATGATTCCATATCCTTAATCATCCGTCCATGACTTCCTTAATGTCATGACCCTCAAATTCAATCCACGAATATACCTGTTTCAACAAATCTATAGGGGTATAAGCTACAACTAGCTAGTGAGATATTCCTTTGTATTCGCACCGTATTTTCAAATAAGTTTATTTTTAATCAACATATGCTATGTATACAATGCAACAATCACATGATTACACGAATATATATAGTCATCCGAAAACCATATATGGAACGGATTACCCCTCCGTATCAAAGGTTAGGAATCGGGGTTGAAGGTCTCAACCTTCTACTGCTAGTCCCCAGGTCCTCACCCACAGCGTTCGGTTGGCTTGGCTCCGAACTAGAGTCGCTTCCCCGAGCGATTTGGATTCTCCAGGAAGGAACATGGCTCGTGGCACCGCACGATCACAGCCATCCAACTCTACGCGTAGGAGTAGCAGCCTTCTGAAATAGATGTGACTCGATGATGCTTGGTGATCGTTTTATTGTTCTTAGGTCAAACCTTATTAAGGTTTATTAGGGGCGATCAACCAATTTAGCAACAATAAACAATCATACAAGTAAGTAAACAAAATTATTTAAACAAGCAGATCGAAGTTGCGATATTCTTAATTCTCATTTCACGCATAAACATAGAATCATATGTATATACATAATCCCGACATCCCCAAATATATCCGTTTTTATCTTTTCTTAGTACACTAATGCTACTACATTACAAGCACAAGCAAGGTAATGAAATTAGAAGGAATACTCACACGTCCATTTCGCTATCTTCTTAGTCGTAGAAATCATCGGGTAGAGTATTCTCGTGTCCTTTGTCACCTAGACAAAAGAAATACCGGGGATAAGTCTTCCATGAATTTCTATTCTTGGAGATTCTAAACTCTACTTAAAATCGTGGTAAAATCGTATAAGAAGAAATTCCAACTTAAAATGGCCATAATTTGCTCATTTTAACTCGGAATTTCGCATATGATATACCGTTTTCTACCTATTCGACTATCCATTTCTAAACTTATCTTGGTAATAAAAGGTCATTTGGGTTCCGAAAACGTCAGGTACAGATTTAAAACGAATTTTCTAAGCTTTTGCAAAAATCCATTTTCTAACTCAACTTCATTTTAAAGAAAATCCTTTTGTAATAATATAAATATACATTTGATAAACACTTTCGAATATATAGGTATGCTCACTTCATATGCAAAAATCCTAATTGTAGTGTCTCAACAATTTATTTCATAAAACAATTCATTTTGAGCTTAAAACTTTTAACTTTGATAATTTTCTTTTCAAGTATTTAGAAGAAACTTTATATTTTATTACAAATGAATATATCCTTATTTTATTTCCTTCATTCCTAACACAAGCAAATTTTCCTTTAACCTTAGTCTTTCATAAATTTCATTCCTAGTGATAAAAGGTTAATTTATCAAAACTATATTAAGTTGTCGAAAACCTTTTCATAATTTGTTTATTTAAGATGATCTTAGAAAATGAGTTTTGTTTTCTTATATCTATTTCTAAAATATAAGCTTTTGCTTTCTAAAACTTGTTCTTTCATTTCTTTTGAAAAGAACCATTTTTATTGATAAAATACATTATTGCTAACCTTACTTTATTCATATTCTTTTGAAAACAAGTTCTTTCTTTTAGAGTTTAAAAATCATTACCTTTCCTAAGTGGGTTCCTTATGAGTTGATTTTTATTTAACTTTGAAAAGTGGTTGTTTTCTTAGTTGTATTTCGAAGTTTAAAAAGTTTAAATCTTGAGCTTTTTGTAAAGACTTTTAATAAATTATATTACTAAAAGCTTAGGTTAACATAATATACAAAGAAAATATTTATTTCTTATGATTCCTTGAAAATCTATCTTTGTTATTTATGAAGATGTTGAGAAAACTCCTTTTCTATGTTGTTGATAATAACTTCATGATTTTGTGATAAATCATATGATTGAAAACTTAGCTTTGAGTTCATTAAGTAAAGAAAAATTCTATTTTTAGATTTAGTTGAGACATTAGCATTATGTAAATGCAAGTATCATGAGCATATAAAGAAATAAGAACATAAATAAATAATAAGCAAGAAAAATAAAATATCAAGCATTGGGAACCTTAGCTTCATCAAGGAATCCCGATCAATTATTGGAGCCTTAGCTTTATCAAGGCATCCCGGGACTAAGAATGGACTAGTCCCGAAAGATTTAAAGAGAATAACTAAAATATTGTTTTGACTTGATATGGACAAGTCTAAGACTAGAAAGACTAGTCTTAATAATTGCATAAAATAATTAAATTGCATAACTTGAATACAAATAAATAACAAATGAGCTTATATGCTCTAAATAAATATATATACATAGTATACATATATAATAATAACAATAATAACAACATAATAAAGTAGGAAGCTTTATGTACAAGAACAAAACATGAACATGTTGTTGCTTTTACTACTCATATGAGTTTCAAAACAACACCATAGTCATGCTAAGTTACATGACATAGATGAATAATGGATGGGAGAAATATTTACCTAGAGTATGTAAGAGGTATGGAGATGGTTAATGAAATGGGTATTATGTGTAGTGATATGTGGTAGATAGTTTATGTATGAGAGATGATTTTTGTGAGGAATTGGTTTGAGAGAGTTTTGGTAGAGAGAATTCTTGATGAAAGAATTTGTGGAGAGATTTTGACAGAGTTTTGATAGTGAAATGAATTGTGTGAAAGAATGAAAGAGGAAGGGGGTATTTATAGAATTTTTGGAGTGAATTTTTGATGTAATAAAATAAATTGAAAAAGAAATAATAATTAGATGCATGGAGGATAAGAGGCGCCGGTTTGCTTTATGGGGGTGGGAATTGATTTATTTTAATTTGTTTTGTGTAATAAAGAAGTAATGTGTAAAGTTGATGTAATTAAAGGTGTATTGGAAATGAAAAAAGTAAGAAAATAGATATGTAGGTGTAAGAAATAGGTGTAAGAAAAAGTAGAGATAGATGAATAGTAATGAATAGTAGAAAAGTACTAGTAGACTAGACAATTAAAATACCGGTAGTAATAAAATACGCGTAATAATGCGATATCTGTAATTTTTTAGCTACCGAAAAATTCTAAAACTGATATTTTTGGAATCCTTGTATTTTTACGAGTCTATTGGTATAAACGGAATATTTTAGTATTCCGAGCGTCTGGAACACGCTTTTCGAGAATTGATCCCGTTTGGGTCCGAAGGTCACCCGAAATTCGCGAATCTGATATTTTTATGTTACCCTATATTATTACGAACTATTCTAGGTCATTAACTTAATTTCGTTTTCTAGGGTTTGGAAACAAGATTGCCGGATCTTAAACACTAGGGTTCGTTATAGGCTTATTGACTTTTAGGGTTCCGTTTTGATTTCCGATTTTACTGAGTTATTCGTAAGATCGTATAATTTTTGAGTTTCGATCGTCTTATATTTTTAGCTCAACGTCTGTGGTTTATCTTATTTTATTCGTGATCATTTATCTATTTTTAGTTCTCGGGATCGTTTAACCGAGTCTAGGTTTATGAGTTGACTCGATTTGACTTTTGTGGAAAATTTGGATTTTGTGATTCTAAAATTTTACTGAAGGAATTAGGATTTTATTATCTCGTTGTTAAGCGGTATTTGGATCTATTGTTTCGATTTGCGTTTTAGGAATTGGGTAGATTATTTAATCGATATACGGACGTTGATTATATCGGAAATTGGACTTTATATTTTGTTTCAGGGGTTCTTGTTTTCTCAAGATCGAGAAAACTCGTTTTTGTTCTTATTTGGAATTAAGTTTTAACTTGGTACGAGTTTTAGGGTTTCGTTTCCGGTATTTGACTCGGTCTAGAATTGAGTTTTAATCTCAAGTTGATTTTTCGGGTTTTTGATATTTATACTTCTAGAATTATTTTTAAGGATTATGAAGATTTTTGGGGGTTTACAATGGCCGTCGGTTACAAAACTTGAATTCGACCGTTAATGGCTGTCCGTTACAAAACTTGAATTCGGCCATTAATGGCCGTTGGTTACGAATTCATTCGAAGGATCGGGAGTTACAAAATTGCCAGCATAAATTCGTTTTAAAGCACATTTAAAGTAAATAAGTGTCTTTTGATCTTCCTCTTTCTTTTTTCGATTTTTTAAACTTCTAAAAACTTATTTACTAAAGATGGGGTTTATTATTATTTTTTTTTTAGATTTCTTAATTTTCAAATTTTTATATTCTTTTCCAATTTTGTAATTTTTTTATTTTTAAATTTAGCTAATTTATTTATTTTTTATAATTTTCAATTTTTATTGTATTTTCTACCTTTTTTATTATTTTATTATTTTTTTATTTTTTTATTTCAAAAAGAGGGCAAAAATGGGGTGTTGACAGCTGCCCCTCTTTATGGTGGAGTTTGAACAAAACTCCACTATAAAGACAAAAAAAACATCATTTTTGCCCAAGACCTAAACCTGGCGGGTTAAACTACCAAACATCACCCTAACAAGCAGGGGTTTTAGGAACGGCTGATAGCCAACTTTGATATCTAAAGATTTTTTAAATGGTCACCTTGATAAACAAGGATTTTGGAAAGGTCACCTTGATAAATAAGGATTTTGGGTCACCTTGATAAACAAGGATTTTTTAGTCACCTTGATGAACAAGGGTTTTTGGTCACCTTGATAAACAAGAATTTTGGGTCACCTTGATGAACATGGGTTTTTGGTCACCATCTTGAATGGATGGATTTGGAATTTTGATCACCATGCTAAACCATCTGGCGAGTTTAGACTTTGATATTTGCTAGGTCAACTGTCGGACCTAGACTTAGAAAACTGATAGACCATCTGTATGGCCTAGATTTAGAAAAATGATAGGCCATCTGTCGGGCCTAGACTAAAAAAAAACTGATAGACCGTCTGTCGGGTCTAGATTTTAGAAAACTGCTAGGTCATCTGTCGGACCTATGGGCTTTAATTTGGTCATTTGCCGGACCTATGGGCTTTGGTTTTTGGTTTGAATTGGTGCTACTTGAACTGATTCTTGGCTGGACTGGTAACTATAATTCTTAAAGGCAGGATGACGCTCCTTTGAGCAAGTGACCCTAATTTTTTCAAACAATAGGACGACGCTCCTTTGAGCAAGTGATCCTAATTTTTTCAAATAGTAGGACGACGCTCCTTTGAGCAAGTGATCCTAATTTTTCAAACAATAGGACGACGCTCCTTTGAGCAAGTGATCTTAATTCTTCAAATAGTAGGACGACGCTCCTTTGAGCAAGTGATCCTAATTTTTTCAAGTAGTAGGACGACGCTCCTTTGAGCAAGTGATCCTAATTTTTCAAAACAATAGGACGACACTCCTTTGAGCAAGTGATCTTAATTTTCCAAAATGGTAGGACGACGCTCCTTTGAGCAGGTGATCCTAATTCTTTAAAACGGTAGGACGACGCTCCTTTGAGCAGGTGATCCTAATTCTCAAAACAGTAGGACGACGCTCCTTTGAGCAGGTGATCCTAATTCTTTAAAATGGTAGGACGACGCTCCTTTGAGCAGGTGATCCTATTTCTTCAAAAGGGTAGGACGACGCTCTTTTGAGCAGGTGATCCTAATTCTTCAAATAGGGTAGGACGACGCTCCTTTGAGCAGGTGATCCTACATATTGGAGGAACAAAACTTCCTGGAAACTAGATTTTTGAAATCTTATAATTTGAAAATTGGGCTAATTTGGAAATTTTTTTTTTTTTTTACTTTAAATCCATTGGGGATTATTTAGCTGAGAAAACAATAATCTCACAAACTTGGTTAAAAAATTTATTTGAGAAAGCAGTGAATTTACTTTCTCTTTCTTGGAAATTCGATTGACTTGGTTAGAAAGCAAAGAATTTGCTATTTCTTTTGGAAATTGGATTGACAAACTTAGTTGAGAAAGCAACGAATTTGCTATTTCTTTAAATTGAAAAACTTGATTTGAGAGAGTTAGTTGAAAAAGTGGACTTGAAAATCCTAACTTCCTTTTTTCTTGGGAAAGTGATGGACTTACAATCCCTTCTTTTCTTAGAAATGTCTTTTTTTATTTTCAAAGATTTGAACCAAAAGTAATTTTTATATATTTTTTCTTTTTTTTTCTTTTACTTTCACTTTTAAAGAAAGTTACCAACAGGTAAAAATGAATTGTGTTTGCCCATTGATCATTCACTTCAGTTCAGCCTCAGGCTTGACTATTTAACCACTTAAGGTTTCTCATTGAAAAATTTTAATCATTGGGGGCAAAAAATTTTACTTTTGAGGACTTCAATTCACTATTGGGGCATTGTTTTAATTTTGGGGCAAATAATTGCTAAACTTGAGGCAGATACCTTTCAAATTGGAGCAAATGATTTTATGCCCCTGTGGACAATTTATATACCAAGATTGGTTATCTCATTTTGATTGCTTAGTCAAAGAGGACTTCCTCACACTCTCTTAGGCTCATTTTCACTTTTGACTCGGATTCCAAAAATTATGGTCCGGCTTGCAAGTAATACACATCAGTCAATCTATTAGGTCTTCTTTGGACTGTAATGTGGGCTTTTGGTTATTGGCTTTAATCAAAAAGGATATTTCATAAAGGTTTTTTTCTGAAAAATTTTTCAACACAACCCGGGTTTACAAGTCAAGAACCCTTAAGGAAAACTTGATGATGCACTTGTCCCTAGTTTCAAGGGTATTAATAGATCAACTCCTTTGATCCAAAGAGTCTCCAAATGGTGGAATTTGTGGGCGGGGCTTAATATAGAATGGATTTTGATGAATTTTGATGATTTTGAGCTATGTGTTTCTATTTGTGTTTGCTAATCATTGATTTATTATCACCTTGTTTGCTTCTTCTTCTTCTTCTTTTTTTTTTTCTTTTGTTGATCTCTCCTTGATTTTTTCTTGTTTTTTCTTCCTCTTTTTTTTTCTCTTTTTTCCTTTTTTGAGGACATGAATCCAAGGTGATTTGTTTTTTTTTTTTTTGTGGTCTATAGCTCAAAGTGTATGTGGTGTATGGTTTGAAATGGAGACTCTTTTTCTTTCATAGGAAAAGATTTATTTTTGTCAATTGACTACTCTTGAATTGATGCGACTAGGTCAAGTGCATATAAGTTACTCCTTTTTCTCCTTGTTAATGACCCTAACCTCCTGATTGCCCCATTGTGGGGTGGTTCCTGACAGGGTTTATTTTTAAGACACTTCCTTGATAGGCTCAAATGGGCTGACAAAGGGTAAATGTGTTTAAGATTTTGAAATGAATGCCTAATTTCATTTTGACCCATGTACTAAATTCAAGACAGACCTCCTTTAAGGAATGAGTCCACCTTATCTCTCACAATTCACTCCTCTCTCGAGTGTGTAGGGTTGGTGTTTGGGATTAAATTTGCCTCTTTTCATCCTAGGCAATTATTTTTAGTGAGATATTTCTCTTGGCTTTCAATCATCCATTTTTATTGCCTCAAGATATTTAACTAAATGCCCCATTTAGGTTTATCAAATGCCCCTAATCGGTAAAGTCCTTTTGGTTGCCCCTAATTTTGATTTCAATTGCCTTTTACTGAATGATCATTGGGATAACAATTTTTTTGAAATATTCTTTCCTGTTGGCAACTTTCCTTTTTTCTTCATTTATTTATACATTTTTTTTGAAACTTTTATTCTTTTTTTTTTTTTCTTTCTTTTTAGAAAAGAAATTTTAAAAACTTGTTATTCTCTTCTTTTTTTTGAAAAAATGGTTATTTACAAAAGAGGTTTGGAAAATGAATGTTTCTAATCTAAAGTGGAAATTTATTTACAACTCAAAGTTTTTTCTTTAGGCAAAAACTAACTTACAAGAATAGAGGTAAACAAATGACCCTCTCCCCTTAAGTGGGGGCAAATATTTACAAAATGATTGATTTGAGGACAATGAAATGGAATACTTATGACAAAGATAATTTTGGTTGGAAAGGACCTATAACTATAGGTGGACAATATATTCTATGAATATATACAAGTCTACTCTACACATTTTTTTAAGAAATATATACAATGCAAGGATGCAAATATGCACATATGCTAGCACACGGATGCAAATGGGGATAATGACCAATAGAATTTTGAAAAATATTTACAGGAGTTGTATTAAAAACAATAGTTTCAAAAACCTTTATCAAATCATTTTTATTTATTTATCTTATAGGGCCAACTAATACTAAAAGAATATTACTCCACATTTTTTAGACTTTGTTGGAATTGGTTAAAAAACTTTTTGTTTTATTTATTGATTTTTTTTTTTAAATTTTCTTTTTGAAACCCCTTTTTTATTTTTAATAAATTTTTTATTTGGAAAAAAAAATGATACAACTCCATTTTTTTTTGAAAAAATTTGGTCATATCCCATGTTGATGAATGCATGATTTGGTAGGGTTCTATAGGTCCCCCGGTTTAGTGGTACTAAACCGGAGTGGGAGGACATTTCTTGATCTAGAGGGTGGAAAGCCACAGCCCCCGGACCTTACTTCGTCCTCCTCGCTTAGGCTCTTAAGACGGCCTGGGTCCGACCGTATCTAGCACACATTTATGCTAATATGCAGATGCAAATGCAAATGAATAATCTATTGCCCCCTTTTTTTATGCCTGAAATATTAGTATACAATATATTTACAAGACAAATATATGTACAAAGAATCAATAAATAAATAAATAAGACTATTGCCCCTTCTTCTTTTTTTTTTTATCTGCAAGATTAGTATATATATTCACAAAACAATTATCCAAATAATGTACAAAGAATTATAATGTATATATTCACAAAAAATCGAGCAATTTTAAAGGATAAAAATTTAAAATTTAAAATTCCTAAGTGGCTAGCCCTCTTTTTTTTAAAAAAAAAATTTAGGTGTCCCCAGTGGAGTCGCCAAGCTGTCGAGCCTGGATTTTTCCACTATCTGGTTCATTTCTCCTAACCCGATTCACATTAAACCCGAACCCATTTAACATGAATCCTCGACTAGGGGTTAAAGAAATTTTAATTTTTGAAAATGATTTAGAGTCGCCACCCGATATAAATCGGGAAAAAAAAAAAGCTAGGATCAATGGGTCGGTTGATCCTAACTTAGCTACTAGTCTGCGAAAATTTGATTTAAAAAAAACTTTTAAAACCAGATATCATGGATTCGGGGGCTAACCTATTAAAACCAAATGGTTACCACTTTTGGAATTTTAAACTTATAATTTATCCTTTTCATGCTCAAAAATTCAAATAAAATATTTACAAGTCACATTTTTCTTTTTTTTTTTTAGAATATGAATATCAACAAAATCTTATATTTACAAAATATTTATTCACAATATTATTAAAAAACAAAAAACATTTTTCATTTTTTAATGTCGCCCCGTAGGTGCCTACGTACTCGCTAATCGAGATCAGACAAAACGTAGTTCTTTTTATTTTATAAAATTTTTAATTTGTTTGTATTTTTTATTTTAGAAACCCGCCAAGTTTAAGTATTTAATCAATTTTTATTTTGTAAATTCCTAAAGAGATCTAATTTTTGTATTTTTGTTTTTTGAAAATCCTTAAAAGATACTAATTTTGGAAAAAACCCCATTTATTTTTTTTTTTTTGTTAATTTAGAAAATAACTAAGTAATATTTATATAAGGGCTAGGAAAACATTTTTTTTCTTATAATATTATGCTAAATATATATACATATATAGAAAAAATAAATTTTGTTTTGTGAATTTTTCTCTTTTTTTTTTGTTTTTATATAATAAAAAAATTATAGGTAACTAAAACATGCTCAAGATATCACACTAAACATTTCGCAAATTCTAACAAATATTTATTTAATTGAACAATCATGATATAATAAAAATAATAATAATAATGATACTAACAAACCTTTTTCTTTTTCATAAATATACTCTAAAAATTTTATTTATTTTTATCATCACAAATATAATCATACTCATATACACACATTTTTTTTTTTAGAATCTAATTTATTTACTAATTGCATTTATAGACTAAAACTCTTTTTTTTACCCTAAATATGATATTACATATTAATACTAATAAAATTGGAGCATGCATCTCAACTATCTATACATACATATATTTTTTCTTTTTTTGTTCATTTTTTTTTAGTTCTTATTATTTTCTAGTTTTTGTATACATTACATTAATATATCTTATAGAAAAAAATAACAACGACATCAGCAACGATAGCAACAACAACAACAACGACGACGACGATGACGACAACAACAATAACAATAACGACGACGACGACAACGACAACAACAACAATGATAATAATAATAACTAAAAAAAATTTGGAACCTCATCAAATGATCTAGTCAGCTTCGTTGGAGGCTGGGATGTGCAATGGTGGTGGTGGTTGAAGCGGCTGGAGCGGCAGCGGCTTGGTGGTGATAGCCGAAGCGGCAGAGGCTGGAACGGTGGGGAAATGGATGGTTTGGGACGGTGGTGGAAATGGATGGTTTGGGACGGTGGTGGAAGTTCGAATTCGCTTGGTTCTTGCTCTTGCTTTCTCTCTTTTTTTTTCTTTTTTGAATTTTTTTTTAGATTTTTCCTTGCTATGCTCTCTCTTGTTCGAAATTTTTTCAGATTTGGATCTTGTGTCTTGAGGAGGATCGAGGGTTGTGGTTTATATAGAGCTAGAGGGGAAGTGAAACGGATCACGACCATTAATGGCCGTTACAAAACTTGAATTCGGCCGTTAATGGCCATCGGTTACAAAACTTGAATTTGGCCGTTAATGGCCGTCGGTTACAAAACTTGAATATGGCCATTACAAAACTTGAATTCGGCCATTAATGGCCGTCGGTTACAAAACTTGAATTCGGCCATTAATGGCCGTCGGTTACAAAACTTTAATTCGACCGTTAATGGCCGTCCATTACAAAACTTGAATTCGGCCATTAATGGCCGTTGGTTACAAAACTTGAATTCGGCCATTAATGGCCGTCGGTTACAAAACTTGAATTCGACCGTTAATGGCTGTCCGTTACAAAACTTGAATTCGGCCATTAATGGCCGTTGGTTACGAATTCATTCGAAGGATGGGGAGTTACAAAATTGCCAACATAAATTCGTTTTAAAGCACATTTAAAGTAAATAAGTGTCTTTTGATCTTCCTCTTTCTTTTTTCGATTTTTTAAACTTCTAAAAACTTATTTACTAAAGATGGGGTTTATTATTATTATTTTTTTTTAGATTTCTTAATTTTCAAATTTTTATATTCTTTTCCAATTTTGTAATTTTTTATTTTTAAATTTAGCTAATTTATTTATTTTTTATAATTTTCAATTTTTATTGTATTTTTATTTTTTTATTATTTTTATTTTTTTATTTTCAAAAAGAGGGCAAAAATGGGGTGTTGACAATATGTAATGGGTTGTTTTTCATGAGTTTTGATGAATTTCCTCAAGAGATATGATCAAAATAATTTTATGAAAATTCGGATTTAGACCAAGACCCATTTTTGGAACCCATCATTCAACTTTAAAATGAAGATTTAGACAAAAATATAAAGGGCTCTTGGTATAGATATCTTAAGGAATGAATTCTCATAAGTCTAAATGAGTTTTCCTAAAAAGTATTGCTTAAATCAAGTGCTTTGTAAAAGACAAAATTTAGGTCTTTTTTTCATTGTAAAGTTCAAAGTGGAAATTCGTAATTAAGGAGAGACCAATTTTGAAAACCTTCTTTTAGATCTCAAAATAAGTATTTTATATTGAAAATGGAATGCTTTGATGATAAATAATATAGGAAAATTATTTTCATTGAACTAAGTAAGTTTTAGTGAAAGAATTACTCAAAACAAGACAATGAGTTTCATTTCCAAATTTTGATTTTATGAAAATGGATTTTTAGAAGTTTCATTTGAACTTTATGTTTGGGATTAGATAAGTGTGTAATCTCTTAATTTTGTTTAGAGGATCTCCTTGCAAGTTTAGGACTAAAATAATTTAATCCAAGTAGTTAAATAGAGTGGATATGGCAATTTTTCACAAAGGCTCAAATCTTGGATTTTCGCAACCCTATTGTACAGTATGTTTCCGACCCTTAAATGACCTTAAATGTTTGAATTAACTTTAGAAATAGATAGCTCTTTCAAAGTAGGTATAAATCGGTATATTATAAGCTAAATTCCGAGTTAAAATGAGTTAGATATGATCTTTTTAAGTTAAGGATTCAACCTAGGAGAAAATTGACGAACTTAGTAAATGAAATTGTTAAGTTTAATAGAACTTCTTAAGAGATACTCATTGAGGGTATTCCTTGTACTTAGGTGAATTGGAGGACGGGTTACCACTTCCCGAGGACTATTACGACTAGTGGATTTCACTACATGGACAAGTGAGTTTATTTCTCAATTAATTATGCTCTTGGGTGTGCTTATAGTTGTAGTGGCATTAGACTTAGGAAAAGATAAAATTGTGATTGAATGGTGATCTAAACTTGCATGAATAAACGATAAGTATATCGAGGCAAGCTTTGTTGCAATAACCTTGTATGAGCTAGTAGAGATTGGGAGTGTCTGAAATCTGTATGGTCACTCTTAAATTATCTAATTAATATACCATGATTATATGAATAAATTGTACATGCATATCACGTCGTGAGTCACATATCATTGTCGAGTATGCCTTTGGTAGGACAAAGGTGTATTTGGGAGGCAGCGGGTCTTTAATGAAGGGGACTAGGGTTGCATGACTTGTGGACTACCCATTCAAATAATGAAACTATGGTTGCATGACTTATGGACCAACATTAAAGATTGTGGTTGCATGTCTTATGGACCACCCCACTTAAGATTGGGACTATGGTTGCATGTCTTATGGACCAACTTTGGAACTGTAGTTGCATGACTTATGAACTATCCCAAACCCCGAGTGGAGGGCGTAAATCTATTCAAATATGACTACCGGAAAGTTATATGCTTGCTTGCTCATTTGCTTGTGCATTCATATGGTTGCTCAATTATAACTTGCTTGTAGAGATATTTTAGCTTGGTCGAGTATGTTACTTGGAAAATGAATCTCACTAAGCATTAGCTTATAACCCAATAGTTTTGTTGCAGTGTTCCATTTTTGGATGTTCCGAGAGGACACTTTATGCAGGTTTATCACATTGGATTAAAGAGCTTTTGAGGAAGTCGGGACCTAGTATAGGCGTGGACTTCTAGGAAAATCTCTTTAATGTAAATTCAGATATATGTAATTGGAGCTAAATGATGTAGACTCTTATTATTTTGGCAGGGGTATGCCCCATTGACTTTTGTAAAGTTTAACTATTTATCTTGTTGTGATTTATATTCTTAATGCTATGTATGCTTTCTTAAGACTACTCGAATCAAAGCGTGATCCTAAAAGTTGTGTAAGTACACCTTACACTCGATATGTAAACTTATGGGATGACTAAGGTGGTCATACTTAATTTTAAGTATCAGGTGTGGTGGACTGTCGCGTTTAGGGTACCCTTTGGGGCGTGACAGATGTCACCCTATAAAGCTTTATATATTAGAAAGTGCTGATCACCACTATTCAGGGATAACGTGGAAAGAGTATTGGTTGGACCCGAATTGGTTCATGAAACAATTGACAATGTCTCAGTAATAAAGCGAAGAATGAAAGAAGCTCAAGATAGACAAAAGAGCTGGACCGACTTAAAAAGAAGAGAATTAGAATCTAATGAAGGAGAATATGTCTACTTAAATATAAATCTAATCAAAATTCTTCATAGCAGACAAAAAAGGAAAGTTGAGTCTTAGATATGTTGGACCATTTGAGATATTGGAACGAGTTGGAAACCTCGCATAACGTCTTGCATTGCCACCTAATTTATCTGGTATACATAATGTTTTTCATGTGTCGGTGCTAAGAAAATAGGTACCAGATCCAAATAAGATAGTTGAGCTAGAACCAATTGATCTGAAGGAGAATTTAAATTACGAAAAAGCATCCTATTAGAATATTGGATAGAAAAGTGCAAGTTATTAGAAATAAAGAAATCCACTATGTCAAAGTATTATGGGATCTCCAAACTGAAGAGATGACATGGGAGCTGGAAGAGGAGATCAAGGAAAACTATCTACAGCTGTTTGAGAATTCAGGTACTCACACAAGCTTTGAGGACAAAGCTTATTTTAAGGGGGAGAGAATGTAAACCCTAGAATTTTTTTTTCACATTAGTAAAAGACTCTAAAATAGAAAGTATGAACTAGTTAGTAAACCTAGAATTCAACAAAAACCTAAGAATAGATCAATGACTTGAATTTGGTTGGATTAGGATCTAAAAGCCGAATAAAGAACTTCTTTGACCCTAATTGATACTAAAAACGAGATTTGTATCTTGATCTAATAATTTAAGATATAATTAAAGGTAACCCAAATTTTCAAACCCCAAAACTTGTCATACAAATAGAAATAATAGAAAAAATATAAATATAGAGATTAAATGACTAATGTGGAACTCAACAAAGACTTGAGACTAGAACAATAAGTAGTAATATGCCTATACATGGATTTAAACCCTAAATTCAAGATTCCTAGATAGTATTAAACACTACTAATAAGATTTCACAGTAGGTATCGAAAACCTAAGATATATAGATAACTTGGCTAATATATCAAATGCGAAAATGAGTAGATAACCAACTAACTTATAGATGGGAAACGATAACATAAAGATAAATCGTTCGGTAGATACACAATAAAAACATAAATAGATGTATAACTAAAGGTCTAGACTTCAATAAATATTTGATTCACACCCTTATTCTAATTAGGGTTTTCTTAAGCTATTGGAGCCTAAAACAAAAATTGACCTAATAAGCTTAGGAAAACTTATCGCGCGAGATAAAATTCTAAAAACAATTAATCACGTAAATTTAAAACTTAAGTTGTATCGTTTGATAACCTAAACATTCTATAGATTCCTATAAAAATATTTTGGATAAAAACTCTCAAATATTTGCTAAATTATACCCGATTAACTTAATAAACTACCAAAAAATATCGATAATTATTATCTAAATATTAGTAATAATACATATACATGCAGGATCGGTTCCAAGTTAAAGCAAATGAAGGGTTTGGATTCTCTTGAAAGATGAGAACCGAAATTGCATGAAAAATCTTCCAAATTGTCCACAAAAGGTCAACAAATCAACCCCTAAACAAATCAAGTGTTGCCACCTCAACTCCCTCATTAATGGCAGCCAAAACAACTGGATAAAATAGTACTAAATGTGGAACAATTGGAAGCAAATATCGAGTGAAAAACATCTGTCACGCCCCGAAGGGTACCCTAAACGTGGCAGTCCACTGTACACAATATTAAAGCCTAAGAATGACCACCTCAGTTACGCGAAGGCTTCCGTACTATGTACAAGGCGTCTAACATATGGAGGAGACTCATCGGAGTAATACATTTTACGTTGATATAACTTGAGTAACAATATAAAGGAAATAGAAATTTACTATACTTCAGATACAAATCACTATACTTTATAATACAAATCATTCAACTTCAATTACATTCATCCACAGACTTCCCTACATAAACTATTACAAGACAAATCATAAACTAGCTGATAACTTCAATCATTCATATTCTTTGCCAAAATCCCGAAGTCATTCCCGGCTCCAACCAATTCGGTCCCCACTTTGCATACTTGAGATAACCTGTCCATTGAAACAACTATTGGGGTATAAGCTACACTAGCTTAGTGAGAATTCCCTTAATTCCGTACCATAACAAACAAGTTATAATCAGTCATATGCTATGCATGAACAAACATGTGAGCAAGCAATTATGCATGGGCATCCGGAACCCACACACAGAACGGATTTACGCCCTCCGTATCTTGGGTTAGGAATGGTATTGAGTCTACACGACCGCATCTAGTCCCCAAGCCCTCGGCTCTTAGCACTCGACTCGGCTAGGCTCATCCAAGAATGCATCCACATGCACCTTAGTACCCTTGAATGAGCTTTGGCACCGGGTTCGTTATCCAAACGAGTCATCCACGGACCATACCGATCGACCTACGTAGGAGTAGCATGCTACCAAATGCAATATGTCCAATGTGATGCATGACCAATTTAATTTTTACTTAGGTCAAAAACATTTATACATTCTTTAGAGTGACCAATCCATATCACACATATAATAGAAATAATATGAACGGTGTAGTTATCCAATCAAATCGTGGTTTCGATATGCTTTAGTATTCTTTGGCACACATTCATCACAGTCTCATCATATATCCCATCCCCATTCATATCGATTTTTATCTTGTTCCTATAATTCTAATGCAACTAACTACAATCACAATCAAGGTAACAAAACAAGGAGAAACTCACTCGGCCATTGGATCACCGGTCTTCTAGTAATAATAATTCAGTGGCAGGGAATCGTCGATCTTGGGATCTTCTAAAAAGGAAGAAATACTCTAATAAGTATTTCATCACCTAAGCAGAAATTCCAACTTAAAACGGCAATAACTTGGTCATTTTAACTCGGAATCTCGCAAATTATATATCAATTTCTATCTACTTCGAAAGATCTATCTAATTCTAATATTATTTTCAAGTTTTGAAAATCTTGAAGCTTCGAAAAGTTCGGATCAGATTAGGACAGCAACAATTTCAATTTCCGAAAAATAGTTTTGTAAATGGTTGAAATGTTTCTACTTGTCAATTCAATTTATACATGTAATATGAATGATTTCCTAACATGAATGACATGAGATGAGCTTAATGCATGCATGATCTTAATGATTTTTGCAATAAGGAAACTTTATAACTTTTTATTTAGCAAGACCATAATAACAACTATTTATGAAAAGTCTAGTTTTCTAACTTTGAGTATTTCCATTTGTTTTGGAGTTATTACTTAAGAAAATATAATTATTTTGTTAAAATTGAGTCTTCATTATATATATTACTTATGACCTTCATTTCTACATAAAAATTTCCATTTTACAGTTTGTAAATATGTTTTCCAATATGATTTACTCAAAAATCCGAACTTGGTAAAAATTGGTTTTTAAGTGATTCCTTTGGGAAAAACTTGTTTAAAGCATTAAAATTTAAGGCTTTACTATATCAATTACCTAAGGACTTCATTTAACACATAAAACTTGCAATTTGAGCTCAATTACTTAGTGATTACATATGCATCATGTCAAATTACGAATTTGACAATTTGATCACTAACTCAAATTTTTCCATTTTAATTCCATTTCTTCTTTTATACATTACGCATGCCTAAACTCTTTTTAACTTGTAAAAATCATTGCTTAATGATATCTACTACCTATATACTTCATTTTTCACATAAAACATGAGTTTTGGAGTTGATACATGGGTTCTAAAAATTGGCCTTGGTTGGGATCCGAATTTACAAAATTCATTTTTGGTTATATCTTTTGATAAAATCTATCTAAGCTCATGAAAATCCATTCCTTACATATCATATCTTATGAGCCTTTTATTTCTTAAATAAAAACTTCATTTTTGAGTTGGAAAACATGTTTTTAAAATAGGCCTTGGCCAAAATCCGAAAATAGAATTTTTATTTTGAAAATAACTTTTGGAAATCACTTTTGATTCTTGTAAAAAGAAGCCTTGATGATATACATATATTAAGCCTTCATTTTCTTAAGTAAAAATTACATTTTGACACTTGGAAAGTGGTTTTTAAATGGGGGTCTTGCCAAAATACGAATTTCACAATTTTGTTTGAGTTCATAACTAAGATCTATACTTAATATGAACATAAACATAAAACAAATGCATGGTAATAAGCTATAAACATCATGGATCTAAACTTCACTTATCAAAATCCTTCATTTATGGTATCTATACCCTAAGCCCTTCATTTTAATTGAAAAATACACATTTTGAAGTTGAAAAACCACTTTTCTAACTATGGGTCCATTTTCATCCGAATTTTCAAAGTTGATTTTTGTTGAAAACAAAATAGATCTTGGGTTTCCTACAACTTTCCTACCACCATCAAGCTATAGCAAGTTGTTCATGAACATAAACAAAGATCTGATGCATCTATGAACTCAAAACTTTAGATCTAGTTTTCTAAACTAGTTTTATATGCATGAATCACTAAGATAGACATGTGGATGCTAGATGTAAGCCTCGGAAAATTTCAGTAAATAATTTCAAGATGAACTTCGAAAATAAACCCTAAAAATCACTCCAAATTAAAACCGAATTTCAACTAGTCCAAAAACACGAACGAATTCGGAAACTTCTTAATCTTGAGAAAATGAAAATCTTTAACAATAAAATAAAACACAGTGGTCTTCAAATTCAAAACCACGACGTACAAAAATTCCATATTTAACTCCGACTTATAAAATCGGGTAATATAAAGCTCAAAAACAAATTATTAAAAAGCAAATAACGATTGACTTTCGAAAATATAACTCAATTCAAGAATTCCGAAAACATTAAGAGATATTAAATACTTACAAAAATAAAATTTAAAATAAATTTCTCAAATTAAATATGTTGTATAAACATAAATATCAGTTTCCAAATTGGCAAAGGTCTAAACCAAAATCACCCGGAAACCCTAACCGGAATACAATAGCGTAAGTCCGGCAATCTAGCGCCCCTAACCCTAGAGGCCGAGATGTAGTTTAAATATGTAGAATAGCTCATAGTAATATGAGTTTGTTTAAAAATATCAGATTGGTAAATTTTTGACCTATTTCGAACCCGTTCGGATACAGACTTCGAAAAGCGTGTCCCGGGGCTCGAGATATCAAAAATATACCAATAGTACCGTTAGACTCGTAATTTCATAAGATTTCTAAATATATCAGTTATATAATTTTTCGGGTTATAAAAGTTACAGTTATAACCTTTTTATCGTATTTCCATTATTACCGGTAATTGATTAGTCTTTTGCACTATTCATTTTTATTTCATTACAAAATTTTATTATTCTTATAAAGCCTTATATTTTTAGATAAATATTTTATATGTTATAGAAAATTTTGTTTTTCTAAAATTTAGTTCGTTTCGGGTCTTTACGGGATCAGATTCTGTTTAAGACCGATACTAAAAATAAAATAAATTAATTTAATAATTGAAAAATATTTTAAAAATATTTTATTTTCATAAAATAATTTTTTAGAATTTTTCGGGTTATAAAAATATTATTTATAGCCCATATTCGCGTATTTTGATCATACCGGTAACATATTTGTTAAAATACTAAAATAATTCAAATAATTATTTAATTTTAATTATGAAAAATCTGCTACAATATTTGGAATAAATTTTCAATTTTATTTTATTTATTTTATTAAAAAGTACTTTTACAACCCATACCTTCAAGTACACCTTACACATATCACTTCCTTTTCACTTCAATCTTTCTACACATATCCCACAATTGATGGCAGATTTTTGACCCTATTTATGGCTGCCATTGTCCTTTATTTACTCATATTTTGACAAATTAATTATATTCTACTCCTTCTTAAAAAGTTACATTACACATTAATTACACAATTAATTCAAGTCAAATTTCAACAAATTCCTCTCTCTCTCCTCCATTTCACGTGCAGCCCCCTCTTGCTGCTTGTTTTATTTTTTTTCTCTCATTTATTCAATTAAAACACTCATTTCTCTCTCTCCTTCATTTACTCATTTTCCTTTTCATTCTTTACCTTTTCTCTCTCTTTTTCCTCTCTTTTCTTCTTCTTCTTGTTCTTGTTTCTCCATGAACAAGCTGCCCCCATTCTTCCATGGCTTCCACATCATTTCTTAAAGATTTTCTAAGCAATCTTCATCCAAAGCTCCATAGGTGATATAGGTAAAGTGTAATGAAGGTTTCATGCATCAAATGACCTTCCATAAGCTTAAAAGCTTAGGATGATGATGCCAAAAATGAAATCTCTCTTCTCCACTTTTATTATCTTGTATTATAATTATTTTCTTGTTTAAAGTTGATATATTTGTAGATCTAACTTTTTATAGCTTTGATTTTTGTTTATGCCATAGATCTTGTATTTAAGTTGTTATTTTTGTTATTCTTATGATTATGCATAGATCTAGATCACATGTCTATCTTAGTGATTCATGCATGTAAAACTAGTTTAGAAAACTAGATCTAAAGTTTTGAGTTCATAGATGCATTAGATCTTTGTTTATGTTCATGAACAACTTGCTATAGCTTGATGATGGTAGGAAAGTTGTAGGAAACCAAGATCTATTTGTTTTCAACAAAAATCAATTTTGAAAATTCGGATGAAAATGGAACCATATTTAGAAAAGTGGTTTTTCAACTTCAAAATGTATTTTTCATTTAAAATGAAGGGCTTAGGGTATAGATACCATAAATGAAAGATTTTGATAAGTAAAGTTTAGATCCATGATGTTTATAGCTTATTACCATGCATTTGTTTTATGTTTATGTTCATATTAAGTATAGATCTTAGTTATGAACTCAAACAAAATTGTGAAATTCGTATTTTGGCAAGACCCCATTTAAAAACCACTTTCCAAGTGTCAAAATGTAATTTTTACTTAAGAAAATGAAGGCTTAATATATGTATATCATCAAGACTTCTTTTTACAAGAATCAAAAGTGATTTCAAAAGTTATTTTCAAAATAAAAATTCTATTTTCGGATTTTGGCCAAGGCCTATTTTAAAAACATGTTTTCCAACTCAAAAATGAAGTTTTTATTTAAGAAATGAAAGGCTCATAAGATATGATATGTAAGGAATGGATTTTCATGAGCTTAGATAGATTTTATCAAAAGATATAACCAAAAATAAATTTTGTAAATTCGGATCCCAACAAGACCAATTTTTAGAACCCATGTATCAACTCAAAACTCATGTTTTATGTGAAAAATGAAGTATATAGGTAATAGATATCATTAAGCAATGATTTTTACAAGTTAAAATGAGTTTAGGCATGAGTAATGTGTAAAACAAGTAATGGAATTAAAATGGAAAAATTTGAGTTAGTGATCAAATTGTCAAATTCGTAATTTAAGATGATGCATATGTAATCACTTAGTATTTGAGCTCAAATTGCAATTTTTATGTGTTAAATGAAGTCCTTAGACAATAGATGTAGTAAAGTCTTAAATTTTAATGCATTAAACAAGTTTTTCCCAAGTGAATCATTCAAAAAGTGGATTTTCTAAAATTCGGATTTTTGAGTAAATCATATTGGAAAATATATTTGCAAAGTGTAAAATGCAAATTTTTGTGTAAGAATGAAGTCCTTAGTGGTTATGTATGATTGAGCCCTAATTTTCTAAATATCAAATGATTTTTACTAAAGGAATCACTCAAAACAATTTTTAAAATTCGGATTTTGGAATCAACCCCACTTGAAAACATGCTTACAAAGTGTAAAATGGAAATTTTTATGTAGAAATGAAGGTCATAAGTAATATATATAATGAAGACTCAATTTTGACAAAAATAATTATATTTTCTTAAGTAACAAATCCAAAACAAATGGAAATGAAAAGTTAGAAAACTAGATTTTTCAAAAAGTAGTTATATGGTCTTGCAAAATAAAGAGTTAAAATTTCTTTTAGCAAAAATCATCAAGACATGCATACATAAACTCATTCATCATTCATGTTAGGAAATCACTCATATTGCATGTATAGCTAATTTATATATAAAACATTACAAACATTTACAAAACTATTTTTCGGAATTGGAAACCGTTACTGATCAGATCTGATCCCTCTTTCGAGACCTAAATGTTTTCAAAACTTAAATATAATATTAGAATTAGATAGATCTTTCGAAGTAGATAGAAATCGATATATAATTTGCGAGATTCCGAGTTAAAATGACCAAGTTATGGCCGTTTTAAGTTGGAATTCCCGCTTAGGACGAGAATTACGAATTTGATAGTTCGTATAAATCGTTTGGATTAGTTTGAGTTGAAATACTTATTAGAGTATTTCTTCCTTTTTAGGAGATCCCGAGATCGACGATTCCCTACCACCGGATTATTATTACTAGAAGACCGGTGATCCAATGGCCGAGTGAGTTTTCTCCTTGTTTTGTTACCTTGATTGTGATTGTAGTTAGTTGCATTAGAATTATAGGAACAAGATAAAAATCGATATGAATGGGGATGGGATATATGATGAGACTGTGATGAATGTGTGCCAAAGAATACTAAAGCATATCGAAATCCCGATTTGATTGGATAACTGCACCGTTCATATTATTTCTGTTATATGTGTGATATTGATTGGTCACTCTAAAGAATGTATAAATATTTTGACCTAAGCAAAAATTAAATTGGTCATGCATCGCATTGGACATATTGCATTTGGTAGCATGCTACTCCTACGCAGGTCGATCGGTATGGTCCGTGGATGACTCGTTTGGATAACGAACCCGGTGCCAGAGCTCATTCAGGGGTACTAAGGCGCATGTGGATGCATTCTTGGATGAGCCTAGCCGAGTCGAGTGCTAAGAGCCGAGGGCTTGGGGACTAGATGCGGTCGTGTAGACTCAATACCATTCCTAACCCAAGATACGGAGGGCGTAAATCCGTTCTGTGTGTGGGTTCCGGATACCCATGCATAATTGCTTGCTCACGTGTTTGTTCATGCATAGCATATGATTGACTAATACTTGTTTGTTATGGTACGGAATTAAGGGAATTCTCACTAAGCTAGTGTAGCTTATACCCCAATAGTTGTTTAAATGAACAGGTTATCTCAAGAATGCAAGGTGGGGACCGAATTGGTTGGAGCCGGGAATGACTTTGGGATTTCGGCAAGGAATACGAATGTTTGAAGTTATCTGCTAGTTTTATGATTTGTCTTGTAATAGTTTATGTAGGGAAGTCTGTGGATGAATGTAATTGGAGTTGAATGATTTGTATTTTGAAGTGTAGATTTGTATCTGAAGTATAGTAAATTTGTATTTCCTTTACATTGTTACTCAAGCTATATCAACGTAAAATGTATTACTCCGATGAGTCTCCTCCATGTGTTAGACGCCTTGTACATAGTATGGAAGCCTTCGCGTGACTAAGGTGGTCATTCTTAGGCTTTAATATTGTGTACGGCGGACTGCCATGTTTAGGGTACCCTTCGGGGCATGACACTAGATCTATGCATAAGCCATAAGGAATAACAAAAATAACAACTTAAATACAAGATCTATGGCATAAACAAAAATCAAAGCTATAAAAAGTTAGATCTACAATATATATCAACTTTAAACAAGAAAATCATTATAATACAAGATAATAAAAGTAGAGAAGAGAGTGTTTCATTTTTTTACATCATCATCCTAAGCTTTTAAGCTTATGGAAAGTCATTTGATGCATGAAACCTTCATTACACTTTACCTATATCACCTATGGAGGCTTTGAGATGAAGATTGCTTAGAAATCTTCAAGAAATATGGATGCAAGCTAATGGAAGATGTGGGGGCAGCTTGGTTCTTGAAGGAATAAGAACAAGAAGAAGAAGAAAAGAGAGGAAATAGAGAGAGAAAAGGTTAAAGGATGAAAGAGGGAAAGTGAGTAAATGAAGGAGTGAGAGAAAATGAGTGTTTTAAGTGAATAAATGAGAGAAAAAAAATAAACATGGGCAGCCAAGATGAAGCCATGCTGCACGAAACTATAGGAGAGAGAGAGAGAAATTTTGTTGAATTTTGACTTGAAATTGTAATGTAATTAATGGTATGTGTAACTTTTTGAAGAAGGATTGAAATATAATTAATTTTAGTCAAAATAGGAGTAAATAAAGGACAATGGCAGCCATGAAAGAGTAAAAAATCTGCCATCAATTATGGGATAATGTGTAGAAAGATTGAAGTGAAAAGGAAGTGATATGTGTAAGGTGTACTTGAAGGTATGGGTTGTAAAGATACTTTATTAATAAAATAAATCAAAATAATAAAATTGGAAAATTTATTCCAAATAATTGTAGCAGATTTTTCATAATTAAAATTAAATAATTGTTTGAATTGTTTTAGTATTTTAACAAATATGTTACCGGTATGATCAAAATACGCGAATATGGGCTATAATAATATTTTTATAACCCGAAAAATTCAAAAAATTATTTTGTGAAATAAAAATATTTTTAAAATTTTTTCAATTATTAAATTAATTTATTTTATTTTTAGTATAGGGTCTTAAACAATCTGATCCCGTAAATGCCGAACTAACTAAATTTTAGAAAAATAAAATTTTCTATAACATATAAAATATTTATCTAAAAATATAAGACTTTATAAGAATAATAAAATTTTGTAATGAAATAAAAATGAATAGTGCAAATGACTAATCAATTACCGGTAATAATGGAAATACGATAAAAAGGTTATAACTATAACTTTTATAACCCGAAAAATTATATAACTGATATATTTAGAAATCTTATGAAATTATGAGTCTAACAGTACTATTGGTATATTTTTGGTATCTCGAGCCCCGGGACACGCTTTTCGAAGTCTGTATCCGAACGGGTTTGAAATAGGTCAAAAATTTACCAATCTGATAATTTTAAATAAACTCATATTACTATGAGCTATTCTATATATTTAGCTATGCCTCGGCCTCTAGGGCTAGGGGCACTAAGTTGCCGGACTTAGGCTATTGCATTCCGGTTAGGGTTTCCGGGTGGTTTTCCGGTTTAGATCTTTACCAATTTGGAAACTGATATTTTATGTTTATACAACGTATTTAATTTGAGAAATTTATTTTACATTTTATTTTTGTAAGTATCCTCCTTCTTCTTTTATATATATGTGTTTATGGCTCTTGATGGACAAACAAAGAAACATCACTTCTTACCGAAGTTTCCAGATCAAATAAACTCCTAATTAGCAACCAAATCAACCTAAGAACAGAGTTCAACTCATCCTAAACATCTCAGTTCGAATCGAAGAAAAAAATAATATAAAAAAAAAGCTTAAGTTGGTAACAAGGTAAGTTGTTGTATTTCGGCTTATTATTTGTTAAAAAAAAGGATTAGAATTTACTTATGATGATCATAAGATCTTTACCAATCTAAGAACAAGCTTTGAATTCTACCGAATAGGCTCAAGTAAGGTAAAATTCAAAAACCCTAGTTACACTTCTTTGATCCGAAAACCACGAATCATGTAGGTGTTTTGATGTTTTAAGTTGACATTTGTGTAGAAAACCTTGTAGAAACTTATAGGAATCATTTGGAGAGGCTTGGAACGTCGGAAATCGGCCGAAAATGGCCGAGCTCATCGGGGAAGATAATGAATAGTGTCTTCCCCGGATGTGTATGGAAGGAATGTAAACCCTCAAAGTTTTTTGATCAATTAAGCTTAAACCCTAATTAGAAGGTTAACTAAAAATCTTAAAGTCAACAAAACTCTAAGAAGATGTAACCGTTCAAGTCTGGCAATCCCGTGTTCGTAACCTTAAGAAATTAAGTAAGAGATTAGTAGGTAGAATAGTTCGTTATAACATGAGAAAACTTGATAATATCATATTAGTTAAACCGCGATTCATTTTGAGCACAATTAGACACAGTTTATGGAAAGCATGTCTGTGGGCTCAGAATGGTAAAAATATTCCGGATATACCTTAAATTCGTAAAAATACAAGGTTTTCAAAAATATCAGTTTCATAATTTTTCGGTAACTGAAAATATAAAATATCACAATTATACGCTTATTTCTTACTACCGGTACTTTAGTTGTTATGTCTACTTTACATTACACTATTTATCTATCTCTACTTTTTCTCATAACCTACTTTTACAACGATATCTCTCTATTTTCTTACAATTTTCATTTCCAATACAACTTCACATATTTCATATCTTACTTTTCATTAACAAAAACACAATAAATAAATTTCTCTCTCTCTCACTCCCAATTTGCACCAGCCACCTTCTTACAACACTCAATTTATTTTATTTTTCATTTATTAATTAATACAAATTTTCCTTCACATTTTCATATAAATATCCCCTCTTCCTTCCATTATCTTCCCACCTTCCATACACTAAAATTACTCTCCCAAAATCTCTCCATAAACTCTCTCAAGTTTTCTCTAGTTTCTACTTCTTCTATAGGTAATAGTTTTAGCTTTTTATATGTTCATTTACTTAGTATGAGCTTAGTGTGTGTTTTCTAAACCATGAAGGTTAAGAAAGCAATAATATGTTCATACTTTGTTTTTGTTCATGAAATTATTTTCCTTTATGTTGTTTTTATATATGTTTAACTAAATATATCTATGTAGTTATATATATCTTTTAGAGCATATAAGTTCTTTTGTTTTGCAATTTATTTACTTTCAAGTTGTTTTAAGACTAGTCTTTCTAGTCTTAGACTTGTCCTTATCAAGTCAAAACAATTTTCTTTTTCTTTTGGGACTAGAATATCCTTAGTCCCGGGATACCTTGATGAAGCCAAGGTTCCAATACTTGACATATTTCTTTACTAGCTTATTTCTTTAATTTTTATGTCTTTCTTATGTTTTCATAATTTATGATTTCATATTCATGAACATGCATAAACATATTGATTTTTGTCTCAACAAGATAAAGGAGAAAAAGTTTTCTTAAAATAGAAGTTCTTCTTTAAAAATAAATGTTGTTATGAAGGAAATAATTTCTCATAAAAACTTAGGAATTTATCTTAACAAACTTTTTCTAGAAATCTAGAGGAGTTCATTATAAGAACATAGGAATTTTGAAACAATACATACATACACTTTACAAAGTCATAAAATGGAAAGAAATTCTTGATTAAATAAAGGTTTTACTAAACTTCACTTTTCATCAATACTAGTTTGACAAACACCAAGAAATTTCCTTTATAAAAGTAGAATGATCTTAAGAAATAAGGAAATTATTTCTATAAATATAGAATTATTACTACTTTCAAAAAGTATTAGAAACTAAGCTTAGAAAATAAAAATCATTTTTTAGAAATTTAAAAATACTAAGGAAATGAAAAATACTCATTTAAAATAACTTGAGATATTTTCTAGCAAGCTAAGAGGAAATTTTCAAAAGTTCCACTTTTCCAAAATCTTTAGAAGACTTTATTTTTACAAAAAAATTCATTAGTTGAGACAACTTCATTAATTTCATGCATTTGATATGAGTCAATGAATACAAATATAAATACATTTCAAAGGTTTTACAAACTATTATAATATCAATCTCTTTGATATGAGTTTTTGTAAAAAGAAGGAAGCAAGTTTTGAGAAATTTGTGGTGAATCTGATCACTACTATTTCGGAGCTCAAATGACTTAGCTTGATGAAAATAGTTTTAGAAATACATAAATCTGTTCGAGCAGGTAGAAAACGGTATATAATATGCGAAATTCTGACTTAAAATGAGCAAGTAATGGCCATTTTAAGTTGGAATTTCCTTTAATCCGATTTTACCGCGATTCAAGATAGATTTAGAATCTTCAAAAGTAGAAATTCTATAAAAGACTCATTTTGGGTATTTCATCTTGTTTAGGTGAAGAAAGAACTAATATCGCATTCCTGGAAGATTACTTTGACTAGAAGTGATCGTCATCGAGTAAGTTAATCCCTTACTAGTTACATTTCCTTGTTTGTGCTTATAAGTAGTAGCACTAGATGTAACCCGCCTGGAAAATTTCAGTAAATAATTCCAAGATGAACTTCGAAAATAAACTCTAAAATCACTCCAAATTAAAACCGAATTTCGACAAGTCCTAAATCATAAATGAATCAAAAAATTTCTTAATCATGAGAAAATGAAAATCCTTAAAAATAAAATAAGAACTCAGTGGTCTTCAAATTCAAAACCACTACATACGAAAAATTCCATATTTAACTCCGACTTATAAAAACGGGTAATATAAAGCCCAAAAATAAATTATTAAAAAGTAAATAACGATTGACTTTCGAAAATATAACTCAATTCATGAATTCTGAAAACATTAAGAGACATTAAATACTTACAAAAATGAAATGTAAAATAAATTTCTCAAAGTAAATACATTGTGTAAACATAAAATATCAGTTTCCAAATAGGCAATGACCTAAAAGGCAAAATCACCTGGAAAACCCTAACCGGAATACGATAGTTTAAGTTCGGCAATCTAGCGCCCCTAACCCTAGAGGCCGAGATGTAGTATAAATATGTAGAATAGCTCGTAGTAATATAAGTTTGTTTAAAGATATCATATTGGTAAATTTTTGACCTAATTCGAACCCGTTCGGATACAGACTTCGAAAAGCGTGTCCCGGGGCTCGAGATATAAAAATATACCAATTGTACCATTAAACTCGTAATTTCATAAGATTTTCAAATATAACAGTTATATAATTTTGGTTATAAAAGTTACAGTTATAACCTTTTATATTTTATTATTACCGGCAATTGATTAGTCTTTTGCACTATTCATTTTTATTTCATTACAAAATTTTATTATTCTTATGAACCTTTATATTTTTAGATAAATATTTTATATGTTATAGAAATTTTTTTTTCTAAAATTTAGTTAATTCAGGCTTTTATGGGATCAGATTCTGTTTATGACCCGATACTAAAAATAAAATAAATTAATTTAATAATTGGAAAATATTTTAAAAATATTTTTATTTTCATAAAATAATTTTTTTAGAATTTTTCGGGTTATAAAAATATCATTTATAGCCCATATTCGCGTATTTTGATCATATCGGTAACATATTTGTTAAAATACTAAAATAATTCAAATAATTATTTAATTTTAATTATGAAAAATCTGCTACAAATATTTGGAATAAAGTTTCTAATTTTATTATATTTTATTTTATTTTATTAAGAAAGTATCTTTACAACCCATACCTTCAAGTACACCTTACACATATCACTTCCTTTTCACTTCAATCTTTCTACACATTATCCCACAATTCATGGCAGATTTTTGACTCCTTCATGGCTGTCATTGTCCTTTAATTTACTCCATTTTGACTAAATTAATTATATTCTACTCATTCTTAAGAAAGCTACATTACACATTTATTACACAATTCAAATTTAAGTCAAAATTCAACAAATTCCTCTCTCTCTCCCCTTAACATTTCACATGCAGCACTCTATATTGGCTGCCCTTGTTTTATTTTTCTCTCATTTATTCAATTAAAACACTCATTTTCTCTCTCTCCTTCATTTACTCACTTTCCCTCTTTCATTCCTTAACATTTTCTCTCTCATTTTCCTCTCTTTCTTTCTTCTTTTTGTTCTTGTTTCTTCAAGAACACAAGCTGCCGCCATCTTTTCCATTAGCTTCCACCCATATTTCTTGAAGATTTTTAAGCAAATCTTCATCTCAAAGCTTCCATAGGTGATATAGGTAAAGTGTAATGAAGGTTTCATGCATCAAATGACCTTCCATAAGCTTAAAAGCTTAGAATGATGATGCCAATAATGAAACACTCCTTTTCTCCAATTTTATTATCTTGTATTACAATTATTTTCTTATTTAAAGTTGATATATATTGTACATCTAACCTTTTGTAGCTTTGATTTTCGTTTATGCCATAGATCTTGTTATTTAAGTTGTTATTTTTGTTATTTCTTATGATTTATACATAGATCCATCATCAACATGTATTCATGCGCTTATAAGTAGTTTAGAAAACTAGATCTAGAGTTTTGAGTTCATTAAATGCATTAGACCTTGTTTTATGTTCATGGATGACTTGTAATAGCATGATGATGGTAGGAAAGTTGTAGGAAACTCAAGATCTATTTTATTTCAACAAAAACAACTTTGAAAATTCGGATGAAAATTGAACCATATTTAGAAAAGTGGTTTTTCAACTTCAAAATGTGCATTTTTCATTTAAAATGAAGGCTTAGGGTATTACAACATAAATGAATGATTTGGATAAGCAAAGTTTAGATCTATGAGTTTATAGTTCATTACCATGGGTTTCATTTAGATATATGTTCATATTATGTGTAGATCTTAGATTTGAACTTGAACAAAAGTAGTGAAATTCGTATTTTGGCAAGACCAATATTTAAAAACCAATTTTCAAGTGTCAAAAATGTAATTTTTACTTAAGAAAATGAAGGCTTAATATATGTATATCATCAAGGCTTCTTTTTACAAGAATCTAATGTGATTTTCAAAAGTTATTTTCAAAACAAAAATTCCATTTTCGGATTTTGGCCAAGGCATATTTTTAAAACATGTTTTCCTACTCAAAAATGAAGTTTTTATTTAAGAAATGAAAGGGTCTCAGGATAGGATATGTAAGGAATAGATTTTCATAAGTTTAGATAGATTTTATCAAAAGATATGTCCAAAAATGAATTTTGTAAATTCGGATCCCAATCAAAACCAATTTTTAAAACCCATTTATCAACTGCAAAACTCATGTTTTATGTGAAAAATGAATTATATAGGTAATAGATATCATTAAGCAATGATTTCTACAAGTTAAAATGAGTTTAGGCATGAGTAATGTGTAAAACAAGTAATGGAATTAAAATGGAAAATTTTGAGTTAGTGATCAAATTGTCAAATTTTTAATTTGAGATGATGTGTATGTAATCACTTAGTACTTGAGCTCAAATTGCAAGTTTTATGTGTTAAATGAAGTCCTTAGACAATAGATGTAGTAAAGCTTCAAATTTTAATGCATCAAACAAGTTTTTCCCAAAGAAATCATTCAAAAAGTGGATTTTCTAAAATTTGGATTTTTGAGTAAATCATATTGGAAAACATATTTGCAAAGTGTAAAATGCAAATTTTTGTGTAAGAATGAAGTCCTTAATGGTTATGTATGATTGAGCCTTAATTTTCTAAATATCAAATGATTTTTACTTGAATGAATCACTCAAAAACCAATTTTTGTAAAATTCGGATTTTGGAATCAACCCCACTTGAAAACATGTTTACAAAGTATAAAATGGAAATTTTTATGTAGAAATGAAGTCATAAGTAATATATATAATGAAGACCCAATTTTGACAAAAATAATTATATTTCTTAAGTAATAAATCCAAGACAAATGGAAATGATCAAGGTTAGAAAACTAGACTTTTCATAAGTAGTTGTTGATGGTCTTGCAAAAATAAAAAGTTATAAAATTTTCTTTTAGCAAAAATCATCAAGATCATGCATGCATTAAACTCATCTCATGTCATTCATGTTAGGAAATCACTCATATTGCATATAGCTAATTTATATAGTAGGAACATTACAAACATTTACAAAACTATTTTTCGGAATCGGAAACCGTTACTAATCAGATCTGATCCCTCTATTTCGAGACCTAAATGTTTTCAAACTTGAAAATAATATTAGAAATAGATATATCTTTCGAAGTAGATAGAAATCGATATATAATTTGCGACATTCTGAGTTCAAATGGCCAAGTTATGGCCGTTTTAAGTTGGAATTCCCGCTTAGGATGAGAATTACGAATTTTGATAGTTGGTATGAAATCGTTTGGATTAGTTTGAGTTGAAATACTTATTAGAGTATTTCTTCCTTTTTAGGAGACCCCGAAATCGACGATTCCCTACCACCGGATTGCTATTACTAAGAGACCGTGATCCAATGGCCGTGAGTTTTCTCTCCTTATTTTGTTACCTTTTGTGCTTGTAGTTAGTCGCATTAGAATTATAGGAACAAGATAAAAATCGATATGAATGAGGATGGGATATATGATGAGACTGTGATGAATGTATGCTAAAGAATACTAAAGCATATCGAAACCACGATTCGATTGGATAACTGCACTGTTCATATTATTTCTGTTATGTGTGTGATATTGGTTGGTCACTCTAAAGAATGTATAAATATTTTGACCAAAGCAAAAATTAAATTGGTCATGCATCGCATCGGACATATTGCATTTGGTAGCATGCTACTCCTACGCAGGTCGATCGGTATGGTCCGTTGATGCCTCGTTTGGATAATAAGCCCGATGCCAGAGCTCATTAAGGGGTACTAAGGTGCATGTGGATGCATTCCTTGGATGAGCCTAGCCGAGTCGAGTGCTAAGAGCCGAGGGCTTGGGAACTAGATGCGGTCGTGTAGACTTCAATACCATTCCTAACCCAAGATACGAGGGTAGACCTAAAGAACTAGACGCCCATACTATTAGAACAGTATGTGAGTATCCAGATATATTTCCTGATGAATTACTAGGATTACCCCCACATAGAGAAGTAGAGTTTTCAATTGATTTGATGCCTGAAACAGAACCAGTATCAAAGGCTCCATATCGCATGGTACTTGTGGAATTAAAAGAATTAAAGGTAAAATTACAAGAATTGTTGGATACAAGATTTATTAGATCTAGTGTTTCGCTATGGGGAGCATCGGTATTGTTTGTTAGGAAGAAAGACGGATCAATGAGACTTTGTATTGATTACAGAGAATTAAACCGAGTAACTATTAAGAACAGATATCCTTTACCAAGAATTGATGACCTTTTTGATCAATTGAAGGGAGTAAAAGTATTTTCTCGAATTGATTTGAAATCTGGTTACAATCAAATTCAGATTAAGATGGAGGATGCATCAATGATGGCATTTTGAACTAGATATGGTCATTATGAATTTTTAGTCATGCTCTTTGGATTAACAAATGCACCTGATGTTTTCATGGACTTGATGAACCATATCTTTAGACCTTTATTCGATGTTTGTGTGATTGTCTCTATAGAGGATATATTGGTGTATTCATCCATAGAAGAGTAATTGATGAATATTTAAGAAGTGTATTGTAAATACTACAAAACAATTAGCTATATGCCAAATTATCTAAATATGAGTTTGGCTTAAAAACATATCATTCATAGAACACATTGTTTCGAGTGATGGAATATTGGTTGATCCTGCTAAGGTTAAAGCCATCGTGGAATGGAAAAGACTTGAAACTGTTACAGAAGCAAGAAGTTTCTTGGGATTAGCAAGGTATTAAGGGATTTCAAGAAATTATACAAGGGATATCACAAGGGAAATATAAGGATTTTCATGTGGATAATGAAGGTATATTAAGAATGAATAAAAGATTATGTGTGCCGCATGATGAAAGATTGAGGAAGGAATTAATGCATGAAGCACATTATTCTGGATATACCATACATCCTGGAGAAACGAAGACATACCAAGAGTTAAAAAGTGCATATTGGTGGAATGGGATGAAAAATGATGTTGCTCAATTTGTTGCCAGATGTGATGTATGCTAAAGAGTAAAAGCAGAACGTCATAAACCAGGTGGATTGTTGAAACCATTGCCAATTCCTGAATGGAAATGGTATCAAATTTCCATGGATTTTGTGTGCTCACTACCTACGACAAGTGCGGGTTATGATGCTGCTTTGGTCATTATAGATAGACTCACTAAGTCAGCCCATTTCTTACAAATCAATATGACCTATCCCTTAGAAAAGTTGGCACGACTATATTTGAAGGAAATTGTGAGTTTACATGGTGTACCTGTTAGTATAGTATCAAATCAAGATCCATGGTTTGTTTCTAGATTCTAGCAGAGATTGCAAAAAGAATTGGGAACCTAATTGAAATTTAGTACAACTTATCATCCTCAAACCGATGGCCAAACATTGTCACACCCCGCCCCCGCAGGCGACGGCGATGCGATGCCAGGGCAGACAACCACCGCTGGCCTCCTAGTGGTAATGGCCGACACCACCATTGCATCATGATGAGCCCAACCAACGCATGCCCTGCAGGGTACCACGGACACTATAGGTATTGTTACCCTTAGGCAGAGTTGAACCTAGTCTGCGGCCTCCAGGATTCGAACCCCAGACCTAAGGCTTTTGCCTACCCCGAAGGCAGCACCTCTTACCAATTGAGCCACAGGCGGGATGTGACAAACACAAAGGACCATTCAGATACTGGAGTATATGTTAAGATTGTGTATTCTAGAGTTCAAAGGAAATTGGGATCAACATTTACCGTTAGTGGAATTTGCATACAATAACAATTACCATTCAAGTATAGGGATGCCACCATATGAAGCTTTATATGGTAGAAAGTGCCGATCACCATTATTCTGGGATAACTTGCAAAGAGTATTGGTTGGACCGGAATTGGTTCATGAAACAATTGACAAGGTCTCAGTAATAAAGCGAAGAATGAAAGAAGCTTAAGATAGACAAAAGAGCTGGGCAGACTTGAAAAGAAGAGAATTAGAATTTAATGAAGGAGAACATGTCTACTTAAAGATAATTCCAATCAAAAGTCTTCATAGTAGACAAACAAAAGGAAAGTTAAGTCTTAGATATGTTGGGCCATTTGAGATATTGGAACGAGTTAGAAACCTAGCATACTGTCTTATAATGCCACTCAATTTATTTGGTATACATAATGTTTTTTATGTGTTGACACTAAGAAAATATGTACCGAATCCAGATAAGATAGTTGAGCTAGAACCAATTGATCTGAAGGAGAATTTTACTTATGAAAAGCATCCTGTTAGAATATTGGACAGAAAAGTGCAAGATATTAGAAATAAAGAAATCTGCTATGTCAAAGTATTGTGGGATCTCCGAACTGAAGAGATGACATGGGAGGAGATCAAGAAAAACTATCTACATCTGTTTGAGAATTCAGGTACGCACACAAGCTTTGAGGACAAAGCTTATTTTAAGGGGGGGAGAATGCAAACCTCGAAATTTTTTTTTTCACATTAGTAAAAGACTCTAAAATATAAAGTATGAAAGAAACCTAGAATTCAACAAAAACCTAAGAATAGATCAATGACTTGAATTTGGCTGGATTATGATCTAAAAGCCGAATAAAGAACTTCTTTGACCCTAATTGATACTAAAAATGAGATTTCGTATCTTGATCTAATAATTCAAGATATAATTACCCCGAAACTTGTCATACAAATAGAATAGATAGAAAAATATAAATATAGAGATTAAATGACTACTATGAAACTCAACAAAGACTTGAGACTAGAATAATGAGTAGTAATGAGCCTATACATGGATTTAAACCCTAAATTCAAGATTTCTAGATAGTATTAAACACTACTAATAAGATTCATAGTAGGTATAAAAAACCTAAGATATATAGATAAATTGGCTAATATATCAAATGCGAAAATGAGTAGATGACCAACTGCGCTTATAGATGGAAACGATAACCTAAAGATAAACCGTTGGGATTATAAATACACAATAAAAACATAAATAGATGTATAACTAAAGATCTAGACTCCAAAAAAAATATTTGAATCACACCGTTGTTGTAATTAGGTTTTCTTAAGCTATTGGAGCCTAAAACAAAAATTGACCTAATAAGCTTAGGAAACTTTAATCGCGGGAGATAAAATTCTAAAAACAATTAATCGCGTATACATTCTGTATATTCCAATAAAAATATTTTGGATAAAAACTCTCAAATATTCATTAAATTGTACCCGATTAACTTAATAAACTACCCAAAAATATATATAATTATTATCTAAATATTAGTAATATACATATACCTGCAGGATCAGTTCTAAGTTGAAGCAAATGAAGGGTTTGGATTGTCTTGAAAGATGAGAACCAAAATTGCATGAAAAAGCTTCCAAATTGTCCACAAAAGGTCAACAAAATCAACCCATAAACAAATTAAGTGTTGCCACCTCAACTCCCTCATTAATGGCAGCCAAAACAACTGGATAAAATAGTGTTAAATGTGGAACAATCGGAAGCAAATATCGAGTGAAAAACCGTCCTCCTTCTTCTATTATATATATATATATATATGTGTGTTTATGGCTTTTGATGGACAAATAAACTGTAATGCCCTAACCTGTTGGCAATTATAACTCGCCACGTGTCCTCTCTTAAATAGGACACACAAAGGCTATAACATTCTAACACTACAATTTAAAACATATAAAATATAATCTCTATAACTCTCTCAGAGAATACAACAGAAAGTTTAAATCCTATAAAACTTGTAAATAACAATCTTTTCAAACATCCTGTTAATCCAAACAATGTTGGCAAAACCAAAGCCAACAAATCCAAAATACATAAAATTTCAAAAAACCTTTCTTACATATAAATTCTTAATAAAGTTCCAAATATTGTAAATTATCTCAAAATTCTTCTCATATAAATCTATATCTGAATCTATTCTTCAATAGGGTAATCTGGACCGCTATCATCATCCCCATGATCTATTTATAGGTCATAACCAGATAAATCAAATACTACTCCTCATCACCTGTACCTGAAAAATGAAAGGAATTAGCGAAATCACTTAGTACGCCAATCCACAAAACCAATGCATATGCACACGCAACATATATATTAAATGAAACTTAATCTAATGCAAACAACCAGATTATTATCTTTATTAAACCAGCAAATCAACATAGTAATAACTACTGTCATTAGTCCCGAACCTAGAGTAACTCAGACCCCATGAGAAAATCAACCAACTCTTTAAAAATAGGTAATTATATACATATATTAGTGAATGGGTACTCCCCAAACAACCGCAGCCATACTGCCAAATCACCTAAATCTACCGGAATCATCTTCAAGTACAACTCCACTACAGACAACAACACACAAGGATCATTAGGGTACCTCACTAGTATCACTATCTGCCAAGTCTTTATCGGTCAAAGACATCCAGAAAAACAAATTAAGCCAAATAGAATTAAGTTCATTTATACATTTGTTCCTACAAGCAACGATCATAAAACTAAACATGCAAGCAAATACAACAAACAAGGCAAAGTCGTACCTTTTCAATTTCAAAAATTCTCCAAATCCAAAATCCCTTATGAACAACAACAAAAAATCTATAAATCTCCTTTTATGGAAACTACAATAGCAACTTCTTCTTCTTTTATCAAAACTCCTCAAAATCCCAAAGATCATATCTTTCTCCAAAATCCTAATGTGGAAATCACCAATAACAGACAAATTTCTCCATAAAATAGAACTTTCATAGAATCTTTGATTTATAGGATAAAACTTACCTTTAATTCTTTCTGAAACCTAAGCCCTAGGTTTTCTTCAATTATCATTACACAAAAACTCCAAAAAGAACAACTTCCTCCAAAACCCTAGATTTGAGAAATTAATAAGAATAGACATGATTCGTCGAAAATAATCTTTTAATCTTAAATCTATGATAGAAGATGCAACATACTTGATTCCAATCTTACTCCTTGATCGATTCCCCAAAGAATAGATCCTAATTGAAAACTAGGGTTTCTCCATAGAACTCCTTCAAAAACACAAAATCTATGAGAAAGATGTTGTTTCCATATAAATTCGCACAAATCTTGATTAATCGACTTACCTAGATTAAAGATCTTGTTTTCCTTCAGATTTCCCTCTCAAGCGCTCTCAAAATCCTAATAGACACTCTCTGGTTGAAAAGAAAGGAAGAACTTATGAGAAATATGAACCCTAAAATTCTATTTATACAAAGCATTTTGGGTAGGTAAGCTGGCACTTACGTCGGCGGCCTTTAATCCAATGTCGACAGCCTTTGTCCATAAGTCGACAGCCTTCTTGCTGGCATTCACAAATTTCATAAAAGGTCCGATAGCTTTATGCCGATGGCCTAGAGACCAATTTTTCTTTGTCAAAAGCTATTCTTTAAACATCTCTAGATCATAGATAAAACTCTCAACTTAGTACTAAGGTGGATCATAAAACCCTCTTATTTTTCAACATATGACAACTTTTGCCCTTTATCATAATTTATTGAAGATCTACTATCTTAAGGATTTGTTGACCATCATCAATGTAAGAGAATTATTATATATACTCATTTATTAGGAATGACTAAAATTTCCCTCTCCTTGATTAACAAGTGATATTCCTTTACCCTTCTTTATAAAATATTTTTTTGTATATTACACAAATAAACATCACTTCACATTTGAATCTTGAGGAAACGATTAGAATTTGAGATCCATTCAAGGTAATTAAATCCCTTAATTACATATGTAGATTTCATCAAAATGATTTCGATTTAAGCTTTTTTTGTTCATGATTGGTGATGTTCTAAGGTAAAGGTTTCTTTGTGGTC
>JAMXBD010004193.1:0-78878 GCA_024138025.1 Combretum micranthum
TAATATATCTAGCCATGTAAAAAGAACATGACCTACACAAGCCTATTGACCTACTCGTGTACTTTCCAACCTCTTCATAACTTCATCAATCTTCACCCAAATTGCACGAAGCTTGATCTTAGTCTTTCCTTGAGTTTAAATAACTTTCTAAGGACTTCAAAACATAAAGTTAGTAAGTACTAATACCCGATTCAAAATGTAGATAAACCAAACGCATAGAACCCAAAATATCTCTCCCAAACTAAAGTAATTCATACTTAATAATTGGGATAAGACACTAAAGACTTGATACAGATAGGATCCATGTAAGAATTACATAGCGGAATTATCAAGATTTAATTTTTGTTTTTACGTTTTTGATTTATGTGAAATAGGAAAATAAAAGGATGTGAACGATATATCCTTGGATATGACACACCAAGAAAAGAATTGAACTGGTTGTTTTACTCAATCAATATGACACTCGATCAAAATAAGCAACAAAAGAATAATCTTAAGGAAAAACTTACGATTACTCAAAAGGTTTTGGAAACAATTCCAAGAAAGGCAACAAGACAATTGATTTAAATCAATGACCAAAGAAAGGCTCAAAACTTCTAATAACATAACCCTAAGTACCCTTAAATACTTCCATAAGTCGAGCAAGGGTAAACAAGTAAAAATGTAAGATAAACAAATAAAAAGGGAAGCTAGCGTTTTGACAAGCAAATCAGAGTAGGTGATCCCCGTGTTGATCACGACCATGACACGAGTTATGATCCTCTCGGATCAAAATTCTTCTCTTTTGACATGGCTCATCACGGGCAATGTAATGAACGTGATGAGGTCCATGATCTCCATTGTGTGCATAAATCTCCACTGTCGGTGCAAATGGTCTTCATTAGGGTAGCACAAGGAGCGTAATGATGATCACGATCAAGATCATGGACGGGATTAAGATTATGATCTCCTCTAGAAATCGATTCCTATCATGACTATATGGGATTAGTGGACTATGGGAATCTATTCTTGGAAGGTCAATAATCAAAAGCTACAAAAGTATATCCTACTGAAGGTTGGTGAGCTAAATAAAACATATGAATTACAAACTCAGGAAATATCGCCCATCCATAAGCATTAGATCCCCAAAATATCTTTTCAAAGGTAAATGACCAATACAAAGTCTCATGCAGTGGATCGTATATCTCTTTATCTACATCTAGCCTTAAGATCCATGACTAGAATATGACTTCATGCTCTCCTGTGTTTCACTCTAACCAATGACCCTAGAAGTACACGAGCTGATATACGAGCCGTGTTCTTAATCATATATAGGATTATGACAAGATACATGGGTCATGTACCTAGTCTTGCATTCCCTTATATCTTTGCGGGCTCATGCATAACCTATGCAGCCCTCTTAACTCTTGTTTAGACTAAAATAACATTTTTTAAATGGAATCTTTGAGTAAATATTGTTAAACCATAGTGACCTAGGTGTAACAAATAATGTAAATGGATTAAAGATAGCTAATCTTGAACCAATACCCAACTTCACATGTGAATAACTACTGAACACTGAGCTCGGGAAAGTGACATGAAAGCCTAAACTAATTGTCAAGTACGCATTAAATGCATGTTGCTTGTTAGGGTAATATTAATAACATGATTAAGAATTTAAACTCAACTAAACTGTGTGTTGGTTGCTACTTGGCTACTTACCTCAAAATGTGGTAGGCTGGGCTAGTTACGTGCCTGATTGCAACTTTAGGAGTATGTGGTAATTTATTCAGTTAAGTCTTCACATTAGTGAGTAGTCAATAGAGGAATTTTCAAGATCGGGTGGTCAACTAGGAGCAAGTACTAATTATGACGAGTTATATAACATTATAGGATATTGTATAAAGAGTACAATGGACCATGCTCATTGGTGGCAATCTATGAGGGGATGACATGGATGGACTACTTGTTTCTTTTCTTTCTGTTAAGTTTTGGAGACTTATTAAACACCCTCCCCCCTCCCCCTCCCCCCTCCCTCCCCCTCCCTCCCCCTACTGAGGGAACCCTACCCCTTTTATTTGGCGGGAGTCATGAGTACTTTTGTGGGTGTTGGTGTTTGTGAAATGCTACGAATGCCTTGTTTGTGCCCTTTAAATTAAATAACCTAACTTGTGGTTATTGCATCAGAATAGGAGCTTGAAACATGCATGCATGTGCTATTTTATCATGTACTAGGCTTTGCAGCCCATTCTTTAACATTTCAGGTTTACTGAAGGTTTGTTGAAGAAGATAGATAGCGCTATATGAGTTACGGACATATGTGTTTCAAAAGGATTTGTTGCAAATTATTTTTATCTAATTGGATGATTGTATTCAAATAACCATTAATTATTTACTTTAAGATGGGCATCTATGTCCCAAAAGCTTTCTAATTAAACTGTGCACTTTGATGGCCCTTTGGACAATCCTTATGAATTTGCACTTATATATACACATATGTCTTAACAAGTCAATTTCAAAGGTTTTGATAAACCAAACTATGGAAAAACAAATGGCACAATGCCATAATTTTTACAAAAATTAGTGATAATTTCTCAATTTAAAATTTGATTCGAAACCTATTCGATAAAGGAATACCTTACGCATTACTTAGAGGTAATATGTGTGGCGTAATCATCTTTCCCTACTTGCCTGGCGCAAGGTTGTTACAATTTTCCTTTTAATATATTTGGCTTGCATTTATATGGGACACATAAAGTATATAACGAATTTCGCGCGAGCCAATAAGAAATAATTGAAAAAAAAAATATTATCAAATGCAAAACAAAATCTTTAATATCAATAAATTTGCTTAACAACATGACAAGTGGTGAATAGGAGTGCTTGAACCTAATATAACCATATTTAAATTTAAAAGAATGGATCATAATATGTGGAGTAGAGTAGAAAATTGATTTGACAAATTATTCATAGGTTCTATATTTAACGTTAAGAAGTGTTTGACTATCAATAGATAGGGTTAATCAAGTTTAATGGCTACTTAGATATATAATGACTTTAAGAAGGAGGAATGGGGCCTAAAAAACTATTGAAAATTACTGTTTTAAATTATTAAGTTACTCATTCGTAGCTAGCTTTTTTTGATATTGAGCATGACCATCAACTTGATCTTTGCAGCTTTTTTTTTTTTTTGTTATTTAGATATGATGAGATTTTCCAAATCGATAAATAAATTATAGGGAATTTGCAAATTACCCTTTTAAACTTTTATTACGGTGTGAATTTACCCTCTCAACTTTCAAAGTGAACTTTTTGATCCCTTAAATTTTCAAAAAATTGACATAATTAAGAACATTTAACTTTCCATGAATTTGGGGGTAAATCTATATATTGCTGATAGTTTGGGGGTAATATGCAACTCCTTCCGTTTTGTTTTAACGGAAAATGTTAAGTTTTCTTAACTATGCCAATTTTTTAAAATTTAAGGAGTCAATAAGCTTATTTTGAAAGTTCAATGGATGAATCCACACCTTGGTAAAAGTTTAGGAGTATAATTTGCAATTTCCCCTAAATTATATATCCATACATATATATACATATAACAAAAAGCTAGAACACGAGCAAGATCTTTATTGTATTCTAGTGACAATAAGTGCTTCTAAGTTCAAAGAAGCAATACTATAAGAAAAACAAAAATATTACTAGAATAAATTAAGAAGTATTTAAACTCACTAAAAATTATTAATATTGTCTTGTAATGATTAAAATAATTAAGCACTTGTGTGGCTTTATAGATTTTGACATTTGCCATCAACTTAAATTTTTTAGGGCAAATACTTTACATTTGAATACTTTTATTATATATATATATATATATATGTTATATGGGTATGTATGATGAAAGATTTATATTATTTTTAAAAACTCATTAAATAGAAAAAAAATGAAATAGAGAGTATCTATTTCAGTAGAACAAGAAAGGAATCGAATTGCTAATATTGAAATAGTATCATTTTTTTTATTTTTTTGAAAGTCGATGGAGAATGACTATTAGAAGATGTTACTTTATCTTCTCAATATAAAATAGTTTTTACTTTCTTTTAGGAAGCAATATTTACTCATTTGGATGGAAATATACATCTTATGATGATTTGATAATTTTCCTTCATCAAAATTATTCTAGTACAATACTACCACTACCCTTGCACCATAAACACCACCATTCTCGTTATTCCACCACCCGCACTACTTCCACCACCACCACCACCTTCATCATCTACCATTGCATTTACCATCTTCACATTGTCAACATACCACTATCATGGAATACAAATACACCATCGCCGGTACCTTTGCACCATGAATACCATATATTACTACTTCACTACCGTTACCATCCTTACCATGGCACCATTACCACCAATTATAACCCAACAATCATTGCATGTGTACATATATCTATATTATTTAATCAATGATAGGTTTAAGATAACATTTCAAAAGAAAATATTGTACAAAAAAACTTTCTCTTCCTACTATAGAATTGGAAACATATTTGAAATAGAATTAATTTCCTCACAAATCCACAAATAATTTGTCATAGATTTTGATTTTAAAACATATATAAAATATAAAAAATCATCAATTATTTGTCCATGCAAATGCGTCACAACTCTAATTGTAACCAAATTATTTAGAGACAATAGTTTTCATTAAAAGTTTATATCTACAAAGACTAGATTTTTATAATGCTACCAATACCTATCATCCTATGATTCTTACACATATACCGTCACTACCTCTCCCCTCACATAACCACTACTAGCATAACCGTTATTATAATTGTTACAATAACACTATCTTCATCGTCTTATCACTATCAACCACCAATAACCTATTACCTTTATGCTATCACAAGATGTATCTATTGCAAACCTTACTAACATGATCACCTTTACTCTTACACAGTCACTACCATCATAACACTACTACATCAATTACACTGATCCACCACCTCTCTCCATTATCATTACCACCATCTTCCTAGCTACTATTATTACCACTATGTACTTCACTACTAGATCTAGAACTATTAGTCTCACTATGCTACTATTACAAACAACATTGCTATTATTCTACACTTTCCTTCCTCACTATTGATGCAAATACCAATACCACCATTATATCCACAACCTAAACTATTAGTAATGGTTCAATGGTGGTTGTAACAAAAAATTTAGAGGTAGTTGTGTTTGCTTAATTGTGGTGATGTTTGTTGATGATGTAGAGGCAGTGCTATAGTGAGTGTTCCAACAATAGTGGTGCAAGGTCATCGTTGTGGTGTTAGTTTGTTGGTTATGCGGTGGTGATAACACATAATGGTGCCAATGCTTCTAGTGGTAGTATTTATCACCAAATAAAAAAAATTACTACTTCTATTCTATTTCCAACTTAATAGTGCAATATAATTATGAAGTGAATAAAATAATAGTTATATCATGCAACAAATATATTTCCCAACAATTCTAATTTATAATTATTTTCAATGAAGAGTTATTTTATTCCTTATCTTTTCCGTCTTCAAAGTAGTAGGCCCTAAGATTTATACAACTCTTGCTGATGCATGAATTTCAGAAGTTGTTCTTCAAAGTAACTTTTGTGGACAAACTGAGCATTAGCTATGAATATAATCAAATAATAAAAGAAAACTCATCGGTGGAAAAAAGAACCTTATTTTGAATTGTGTTTCAAGTGATTGGTGGGGTTTTATAACCATGTTAAATTCACTAAAAGCTCCATGCATAAGAAGTTTTCACCCATTTTTTTAATTTATTTTCTAGCTTGCACTGCCATGCAATAATGGTGAGAAATATATTGTTTGTCCATTGAGAAATTGCCTTTGTGCTAAAGCAATTTACTGTAACATTTTGAGGGAATAAGAATGAGGGGTTATTTTAGTAGTAGCAATGGCCACAGGTTTTTTTTTTTTTTTTTTTTTTTTTTTTTTTTTCCAATTTGTCTAAGAGGAGATGTAGGAACATTAATCTTTTTAAGTGGGACATTCTATTTGCACCATAGCTTAAAGCATTTGGCAAGATAAAAATTGTTTTATGCATGAGGAGTATTTCTCAAGTGTTAAGGATCTCTTTTTAACATTTTATATAGAGCTAAGAAGACAAATGTGCTAGTTAACTGACAATATACGAAGGGTTTAATTCAAAAATGGTAGATATCAGATGAAGAGTAGTTAAAATCAATGTTGATGGTTTTATGTTAATTCCTTTTGGTGAAGCTTCTATGAGGTTTAATAAGGGATGATGAAGCTTGTTAGAGGATAGGTTTCACTCAAAAGGTTGGTATTTGTTCCCTCCTTACTACAGGATTGTGGAATATATTTATAGGGCTTCAAGTGAATTAGCAAATGGGATTTCCTAAAGTTATTATGGAGATTGACTCGTTAAAGGCATAAAAGATAATTGTTGATTGCATGCACCTCTCTCTAATGTTAGTTGCTCGTGAAATTACTACTCGGCTGAATAAAGATTAGAAGATTAGACTTCAATGGATTCCTTGCTATATCAATATATGTGCAGACAATTTGGCGTGTTAAGGTCGTAAATCATGTGAGGGTTGTTTTATATATATATATATATAGGAGATTAGACTTCAATGGTTTCCTTATTATATCAATATATATGTTGACAATTTAGCTTGCCAAGGTCATAATTCATGTGAGGGTTGTTTTGTTTTTTTATAATCCTCCTTCTCTTTTTTTTTTTTTTATACTTGATAGTGACAACTGTAATGCTATGAGCTACTTCTTTTGTTGTAGCCTTAGGAGAAAATATTAAATAGATAATCACGACACGTATAAGTACAGATAGTAAGTAACTATAATTTACATTTTAACACATGAGAAATAGTGGGTAGCTTTGAAAATAAGTACCATTCATAGGACTATGTGTTAGATAATGATTAGTATTTACGCGTTATGGATATATTACATGTGATATGTATTATCTATTATCCACTAAGTCTATCTCGCTCTTAGGGCCTCTTTGTAACAAAAAAAAAAAAATTAGATAAAAAAATCTTGAAGCCTTTATTCTTAAAAAAGTAATGTTTATATAACAATCATTCAAGAATTTAAAAAATGAAAGCGATCTCTCTCTTTGTGGAAATTTTTAATATATAGCCATGGTAATATGCTTATTTAGGAGTTCAAAAAGCACATTTTAAAGATTTTTGAATCCAAATGTTTAATTTCAATGATTAGGAAATTTAGCATACATGAATCATCAAACAATATATATATATATGTGTGTGTGAAATTTACCTAATATTTGGCTATTTTTTATACAAATACCTCAACCTTTTATTTATGTGATTTCTCCAACTTTTTGAATCAGATAAGGCAGGTAACCTTTGCCTTAACCTCATTCAACATTCATTTAAAATTTGACAGATGTAATCTCTTGCTTGACACACAATAATAGACTATCATTATTAAATATTTTAAACTAAATAATATATATACACACACACACGAACAAATAAGAGAAAAAAGGCAACCGCACCATAACTACCATTCCACAGCAAACCCTCCTAAGGCCTGAGACACAAGACCAGCATCGCATGAGTGGATCGTAGTATTCATTCAGGGTAGAGGCCAGTTGACCCTTAGCCTTAAGGTAATCAACCCGCCACTCAAAAATTGGTGAATTTTGATCCTATTGTAGCAGTGAGTTGCCATCCATTTTTAGTGATAGGTGGGGGTTAATTGGAGGCAGTAAGATGCCACCCATCATCATCAATATAATGTTAATTGAAAAAAATAATAATTGGAAAGTGGAAAACTAAGTGGAGTATTCTCTTTGCTTATCATTCATTCATTTATTTATTTTAATATTATATACGACGTATTGTAGCTTCTAACATATTTTTTGGCCTACGTCTTCTAATTATGTTTCGCAAAAGAATTTCTTGTCATAAGTTGATAGAACCAATTACCATGGATTTGTAAACAAGGGAAAAAACAACAAAAACAAGAATATTAGCTTCTCTAAAATTCTTTCCTTCATTTTTACTAATTAATTTAGCATTAAATATTGTGAGGGAAGGCGGGGATGCAAGTACATCAAGTCCTATAAGGTTCCTAACCCCGGAGAAATCTGACTAAACTTTGATGGAATGATTCTTAGTGATTTGAATGGCTTTGACCATTAATTTTAGTATCATATAGTATTCGATTTGCCAATCAGAATAGGGATGCATATACATAATAAATTCAACCAATAACAACACTCATAGTATACTCAAAGGGCAACATCCCGGACTCTGGCCAATGAAAGAATTATTACAGTACATCTCATATAAATTTAACTACCATTTTACCATTTTAAAAATATATTAAAATCTCATGCAATAAATATTATTTACATAAACTTGTACCGTCACAAAATTGTATATTCAACATGCAATTTAAAAAAAAAAAATATTACCAAACAAAATCATGTATTCAAGATGTGAGTTCTTATTAAATTTTAATTGCATCTTCAATATGTAACTTTGCAATTGTTTTATACCAATTAATTTTGTGAAAATTTTAAAAAAGAAAAACTCACCCTTAAAGCATATAAAATTGAGAAATAGGATAAGAATATCATCTTCCACAAGAATACAGTTCTGTTGTGCTTAATTACATATATATACCTATATATATATATATATATACACGTATATCAATGAGTGGATTTCGACTGATATTAGGTATTACAATGTTATTGATTGGTGACAGGGCATATGTTAAATAGCCTATAAGGTTTCAGGCTACCGTTCTTTTAGGTAGGTTTCAATTTTAAACAACCATTTTAATTCTAATCCCTTACATTAATAAGAAATTCATTAGGTTTGGTTCCAAAAATTTACAAGATAAGAAGAATAGGACACCATAAGTAAGATATTATACATCGAAATTTTCGTATATCACGTTTAAAATGCACGATTATGGATAAGATTCTTGTACTATTGGTATATAAAAGTATAGCGTAAGATGTTATATTTTGATAATTATTACCATTGACTATATACGTAAATATAATAGTTAGTAGCAGCAATGATGATTTAGTGATGAAAACTCCTAATTGGTATAGTATTTGTAGCCATGATGGTAGTAGTATTGGTGGCTGCAATGGCAATGATGGTGATTGCGATGATAATAAGGTTAAAGTGGTGAAAATTAGTAGTGGTTGTGCAAGATTAATTTTACTTTTGTCCAATTCTACCATCAAGTATAACTGGAAAAAAATTTAGGTTTTATCTAGTACTATAAAAAGATTTTTACGGCTCGTTCACTTCGTTAAATGAATAAAGTTGTAATGCAATTGCTATTACAGAGGAATGGAATAGAGCTGTAATAAGATTTTTCTTTATTAATTTTCTATTTAAATAGTGATATTTAAAAAAAAAAAGACGCTTCCATTATTGAATTGGTATTAATAGATTTGAATAAAGAATGGGTTTTCAATGTCTTGTATAATAAAGATTTATTGTGGAATCGCTATTCAGTGAACTAAACGGCGTAATAGCTATTTGTAAGGAATAAAGCTGTAATGAAATTACAATTACAGTAAAGTGAACGAGCAGTTAGTCTCAAATACATCTTATAAACTAAATAATAAATATGATACAATGATCTTTATATAATTTAGTACAATAAAAATTTATCCAATCTAAATACTACATATATCACATGTTATAAGGGAGGATGAATAATTTCCTTCTATATCACAGTGATAGAGCCATGGCTCCACTTCCACCATTGGCTCATGAGTTTTTCTTTATTTTTTTTCTTTTATTTTATTTATTATTATTTTTTTTGCGAGATAGAAACATTATCCATTAGAATGATTGAAATTTCCAAGGGTCACTCCTAAGCAATTTCCTGCTAAGTGCAGTAGATAAAGCCTTAAAAGTATCGATTATATTATTCCTGGGCTTGGCATGTCCCTTTATTCCAAAACTTCTTTTCCCACTTTAATGTCTCTTTCTTGGTCTCTTTGCTTCCTAATTTGAGGACTGCTTTTGAGTTAAAGTGGATGCCTATATTTCTTGGATATTATTCTCTCGATAGGACACGGAAAAAGAGCGCAAACTCAAATACAAGTATTTTCGTATAATGTTGGACTCTTCGAGATGGATTTAGAAGTTTGTTCGTACTCCCTAAAGTTGCTGTTTGGAAAGTGTGATAGTATAATTTTTAATTCATATTGAACTCCCTTATCAACGACATCCATAAAGCAATAACAATATGATTTAGATTTTATGCTCTTTATTAGAAGAAAATATAAACATGAACGATGACATAATTAGTGAATAAGTTAGAATAAATAATGAATATTAATAAATAGGATACTCATTTGAACTAAATCAAGGTGGTCTCATTATGTTTATCGTCAAACATAGTTAAAATTTTATAATAATTTTATTATTTCAGAGCCTCTTGTAAGTTTTAGCATTTCAATTAATTTTGCAATTGTTTGTTTGCTGTAATCTCAGTTTTTTTTTCCATAAAAAAATTCACAATTATTTAGTGACTCCATTAGGAAGTCGAGAATGCCAATCAACACATAATTGTTCAAGCAACTGGGATGGGGTTTTTCAACCCAAAAGCTACCACACACACATCCCAGCTTTGTCTTAAACTGCCACCCAATAGGCACAAATATTTGCTTCTCTAGCAATTGATGAAAACAACACACAAGACAAAGTGTTTTTTTTTTTTTTTTTTTGAAAAAACCTCCACAATCCTTTTGATGTTCCAACGAAATGGAACTTTGCCAAAGATAATCACTATAAACTATTTCTGAATCAAGCTCTATAACCACTAAGCGCCATCCATGCCTTATGGCTGACCATAAATTTTCTCTAACACTCAAAGCTTCAGCTATTAAGCTACTAACTCCATAAATATCATCAAAGCTTTAGTTATTAAGCTGCTAACTCCACTAAATATGAAACAATGTAGCTCCTAAGAGAATTCCTCTATATTGCTTAGACATAAAACCACAACTTGCATTATTTGAAATATGACTTGCCACACCATCGCAATTTATTTTTATACAATCATTTGGAGAACTCCGTCACTCTGATATTCTAGCACGGGTTAGGGTTGTATTTGCAATTTCTAAATGATGACTTTAAGCTACTTTTAATTTGCCTGTTGTTGATCTACAAGAAGGTCCATCTTGACCATCGTCTAGAAAAATTGAATGTTAAAGAAAAGCCCTTGAAGGACATTCTCTTTTCTTGCTGTTACCTCGTCATCTCCATTACAAATCTGCACATCCTCTTGATTCAACAACTAAGTCACATCTATATTTTTACTATTGTACAGCTATATTTGCCTCAAGTGAAGCATTAAACTTCTCCAAACTATGAGAACTTTTAAATTCTATATTCTTAATTTTTCCCATCCAACCAAATTTGATTTAATGACTCTAAACGGGTCTACCTACATATTAATAATACAATTATTGCAATGTTTTCAAATGTGCCACAAAATCACCATCACCTTATGCAAAAACTATTTTATCTTTTTAACTATCAAGACTTTTAAACTTATTAGATTCTCATTCTACCCACCTACCCTTGATGTATCTTGTGATTCAATTTTGAACTGACAACATCTAGATAATACCAATTGCACTCAAGAGCACTGAAATACATATATTACATCATTTCTTCTTATTAAGTACGCTTCCCCTCATATAAAGCCACACAAAATTATGCTTTTTCTGGTTAGAATCAATAGGTATACTGAAGATAGTCTATCTTTCTCTAGCAGATAGTAAAGAATCAACAACAAGAAGAAGAAGATTCCAAGTATAAGAATATCAATCGATAGCATTTTGGATTTCAAATTTTTATTATTAACAATTCATTTCATTATCTACTAGTTTAAACCAAGTAGTTTAGGAATCCAAGGAGGCAAGGACTATTCTAAAAGGGTACCCTATCACCTTGCCCATTTGTGAAATAACTTCTGAGAGCATAACATTTCTTAGGCTAAGATGCTTTACTAAGTCAAGATGCCTTCCCCCTTTTCTTTCTTCATAAAATTCAACATTGGAAAGTAATGCTCTTAATACTTTATTTGCATGCATCACTGCAACTAATGATTCTCCATGCCAATTTGCCTAAAGAAGAAAGGTTAAAAAGATAGAAGTTCTTAGCCTTAGCCACTACTAAATTTTGATTTTGTTTAAACATCTCACTTTTTCCAATCAATTTTATTTTCTCTTTTTGCATTCCCCAACAAAAAATTAGAAATCAAATGTGAAACATCCTTGCACCATTTTTTTTTAACAAAAGAAATGCATTATAGGGTAAGTTAGGATATCATAGTAATGGATTTTGTAGATGTTTATTTTCCTTTTGTAGTTAGCATGTTTCCTTCTCAACCTTGTAGTTAACTAGCAATCCTATCTTTATAAAACTCTAAAACTTTATGTTTAGACCGATCCATAATTGTTAAAATCGCGAGTCAATTTATATGCAAAATTGCATAGACTAATTGGACAAAATGTGCAATATTTTTAGGAAGATGCACTTTAGGGATCAAAACATATTAGAATTATTAAATTAACATGGGAATCTTCCTGGATTCCGTGAAAGTTGAATTGCCCGAACTAGAAAAGAACAAAATCCTTCCAAGGGGTTTGGGAAAAGAGGGCATTAAAACCATGATCTTAGATCTTTCAAATGTTCAAGTTGAAATAGTATTTCCTAAACATCATTCGCTCCAACTCTCTAGTTAATAAGGAGTTTATTTTTGGATTAATAACTTCCTCCTCAACACATTATGATAAGTAACTTTTACTCTATTCAAGTTAGGGAATTTGTGCCTAGTTTGATTGATTAATTTATGAAATTCCTAGAAAATTGTACTATTATTGTTTAATTGTTGTTTTTTTAGCTCCATTAAGCATGAAAGGAAGAAACAAAGTGATTGGATAAAGATTGGAGTGAAAATAGAAAAAAAAAAAAAAGACAGTTAAAACATCAACCACAACACCTTAGACTTCAACTAAAGGGCAAGTGAAGATAAGTCATAAGGCCAAATCGTACCTAAAATTGTGCCCCTAATCTTTACCCGCAGTGAAGACTGAGCAAAGTTGTGATTGAAGAATTGTACATAGTACCAAATGCACCCTTCAACCAAGGCTGCAATTCAAGTCTCAACTCGACCCCTAACATGCACATGTGCAATTTTGACAAAGTTTGTCATAAGAATCTACTACATTAGCAAATAAAATCTTCATGATTTTCGTGGCTAATGCATATAAATAAGTGTGCATAGATGTTGCAATAGTATTGTATTATATTGTAACATTATTATACCATATTATAACAAAATTCTAACATAGAATAGGTGTGTAAATATTAGAAAAAGAATTTTTAATGGGAGAGAAACTCTACTTTCACTAGGGATTCAAAATTCTTGTGGTGAATACATTATAAGTTGAAGTTGTTTTGCAAGAATTCATGCTTCAATAGGTGATATCTATCTTTATTTTGTATTATTTCTCTTAATTGCATGCTGAATGTTAAAATCCATAGAGAAATAATTGTTTTAACTTAGGTTTTGTGAATCCAAGACCTTATTTATGTGATTTCGAATGTGCATTGTTGAATATTATTGGGTACTTGTAATTAATAGCTTGAGCTTTAATTCGTGGGTTTATGCGTGTGTACAATGTAAATTCATTTTTTGTTTCAGCTAAATAGATTGAGAAATCATTCTTTTGAATAGATCTAGGCTATTAATAATGTTACTCATATCTACCTAGAGATAAGAGTGTTGAAACTTTCTGTCACTTGATTATAAATTTATTGAAAATGGTTTTAATAAAAGGATACTTGAACTTAATGCAAATCTAGGTTATTGATAGTTTGAGAATAGATTCTGGTGGTCTAACCTAGGTTTAGACGTTCTTGATACTTGATAGAGGCATTAAAATATACTTTTGAATCCAACAGTACAAATATACTTGACAAAGAACTCATTGAGTTTATGTTAAGAAATCACATGATAAGGACTTGGTGAAGCAAATTACTATAAGTCCATTATCGCATTTCAAACTTTTCTCCTGAAATTTGCCTTGAAAACATGTATATAAGTAGGATTAACTTTAGCTTAGTTTATGAAGATTTGTTTATCATGCTTTACTAAATTTTCTTTGGTTAAATAATAAATTAAAATTGAGTATAGTGTGTGTTATCAATCCCCAAGGAATACAATCTAATATTTTCTATGTTATTTTGCTAGGTATGCTTGCCTAAATTGATAGTTGTGACCCAAGTTGTAATTGAGACGTCAGTATTTTTATAAATAAATTTTTAAAGCTTTAACTTCGTGCCTTATGGACTCAACTACATGATCAAGTTTTATGCTATATGATCTAAAGAACAACTACCCTAATTGAATAGATTTGAGCAAAATTCCAAGAAGGCATTATTAAATCTTTCTTAGACTCCAACCACTCCTTGGTCAAAACACCACTGTATGTTTTACCTTTCTTTTCGTGGTACTTAAATGAAAATAGTTTGATAATTTTGTCACCATTTTTCATCAAATTAATCCTTTAGTGTTGTTGCTAGTTTTCTTTCTTCTTGCCCTTAGAAATGGTCTAGTTAATTATGTAAATTAAGTTCTTTTGCAAACCTATATTCATCCATTGACTTTGCTTGCAAGGCTACTAATTTTTTATGCAACATTTCTATGTCCTTCATGTTATTTCGTACATCTTGTTTACTCTAGTTAATTATTCTTTTCTTACATGCTTGTAATTTTTTCATGAGTCCTTGAAGAGTAGTAAGTACTTTAGCTTATAAATAACTTTGATGATCAACTTCCTCATATCCTCCAACATTTAACTAAATTTGTTCAATTCCAAAGAGCTTAAGACCATGCTTTGCAATTCCACCAACAAGAAGAAATGATCACTTTCATGCATCATTAGAGTCACTATGAACCATGGAGTTCATTTATTCAATCATCATTAAACAAAGTGAAAACGCACTAAAAAATACTCAAGAGAGGAGGTGAATTGAGTATTTGACCTAAAATATAAAAACAATTATTTTTATGCAGTCAGATCAAATTAAACTTCAATAGCAACAGATATAGCAATAATAGATCATAATATGAAAAATAAAAGAGATAGGTATAGAAAATTTATGCCCGAATTTTAATGTGGAGTTTGGCCCACTTCTTGCTCTTCACGATCGCCAATTGCCTCCAATTGAGGACTTCATGCACTTTATTAATTTTACAAATACATAAGCTCAAGCTGAGCAATATACCACTTTACAACAAATAGAAAATAAAATATTTTCTTCCCTCACAAGATGTTTAAGAATAGATCACTTAAATGTTTTTCTTTCTCTTTGCAGATTTTGCAAATTAATGAATAAGAGTAAAAAAGATAATGAGAGATTTCTCTAATTTATATATTTGCAAATAAAAGCTCTTAATAATTTTGCGTTGACAATTCTTCGTAGTTCTACTACTTGTCCCCCCACTTAATCTCTAAAGAAACGTATATTTTTAGCCTTTAAATATTTAAACGTCCTATTAGAGATAACGTCTTAAAGTTGTCAAGCATTAAATACACATAACGACTCTTTTATACCACTTTAGCTCTATATTTTAAATTGTCGCGCCTCAATTTGTCATGCATTATATTTGACCCTCGACAAGTCTATTATTCTTCGAGCCTTAAATTCAAGCTTATCGCATCCTCACTTATCGCAGCTCACTTGTCACGCCTTGGCTTGTCGTGTCTTGGATTTACCCCTCGACCACGGCAGTGCATCTTTGATCTTCAAACTAAGATTTGAGCTTGTTATGCCTTAAATGTGTGGACTCGTTAAGCCCTTGACATGACCCATGACCAAGGTTGTGCTCAAGAATATTTCCTTGCTAAATCTACACAATCTTCAGAGAAAAATATGTACAAAATACATATATTTTTAGCATATTGTTCATCACATTATTTGACTAATCAAGGCTAGTTTAACACAATTAAATAGTGAATTATGCAACTAATTGTCCCATCACAATCCAAATTGCACATACAAGTCCAATAATCTCCCACCTTTTGATGAGGAAAATCATACACAATTAACTCCTTTTTTATTTAAGCATACTCCCCCTCAAAATAAGCGTCCAAGTTGTTGAGAAACTTTTTCAAATTTGATTCAAAAACTTGATGTTTAATTTTAGGGAAATGTGAGTTACACTTAATTCATCATTTTCGTCTCCCTTTGGACAGATAAACAACATTAAGCACTATTCAACATGTTAATCTATGCATTCAATATATCTCTCCCTTTTGTACTTATCAAACAATATCTCCATTCAACATTTTAACATTTCTCACTCCCTCTTTTGAACTCATTAGAAACATACTTCATGCATGTTAATTGTGCATACAACATATCTCTCCTTTTGTATTCATAAAAAATAAGAAGACAAACTCATAACATTTCACATAAGGAGAGATGCATAGGCAACATACATGTTATAAAAAGGTTTTAAACACGAAAAAGCATTCACATATCACAAATTAGTGCAAGTTATTGTTAGAAAAAGTCACAATAGGTTTCTCAAGCATGCACAAATAAGTCTAAAACAATATTAAACATTTTTAGAAATTCAAATAAGTCCAAAAAGCATCATTGAGTATGTTCAAACATTTAAAACTAGATTTTAGCAAAAGTTTAGCTTAAGCTTGCACACGAATAACATATTATAGATTTTTGTCGACATAACATATTGCAAACATCATAGAAACATATATGAACATCTAGTAGTTTCTTTTACTCCAAGATTAAGTTCTAGATCAATTTGGCTCCATGATGTTTTAGCACTCATCTTGTGTTATCATACCCAACTCTCTATACAAAGTGCAAAAATGATCCTCACTCAAGGGTTTTGTAAAAATATCAGCAATTTGATTATTTGTATCGACAAATTCTAAGCTAATATCTCTGTTTAAAAATTAATCTGTAATGAAATGATGTCTAATTTTGATATGCTTGGTTCTTAAGTATTGAATCGGATTTTTTGTTAAATTTATAGCACTTGTTCTATCATAGTGAATTGGAACATTTATGTACATTAAACCATAATCTAACAAAGTTTATTTCATCCTTAAAATTTATGCACAATAGCTACCGATAGCCATATATTCAGCTTCAAATTGAAAATGCAATCGCATTTTGCTTCTTTGAGTGCCAAGATATTAGGGAGTTTCCAAGAAAGTGGCATGTGCTGCTTGTGTTTTTTCGATCAACTTTGCACCTAGCAAACTTAGAATCGGAGTATCTAACTAGATTGAAAGAGGTAAATTTTGGATAACACAAACCGATTTCAATAGTGCCTGCAATATACTTGAATATGCATTTTACTACATTCAAGTGTGATTCTTCAAGGTAAGATTGAAATCGTACACATACACATACCATGAATATGATATCAGGTCTAGAAGTTATTAGACATAACAAACTACTTATCATGACTCTAAAGAGCTTTTCACAAATATTTTTGCCATTTTCATCTTTGTCAAGTTTTACATTTGTGCTCATAGGTATGGGTCTTGATTTACAATTATCCAATTTGAATCTTTTCAAGAGATCTTTGGTGTATTTAGATTAATTTATGAATTCCATTTTCAAATTGCTTTATTTGAAGACTTAGAAAATAATTGAGTTCTCTCATTATGCTCATTTCAAATTTATCCTTTATGGACTCAACAAATTCATCTATAAGACTCATATTAGTAGCTCCAAACACAATGTCATCCATATAGATTTGCACAATCAATGTGTCTAACTTGTGGTTTTTGATAAATAGAGTTGTATCAAATTTTTCTCTAGAAAATCCTTTTTTTAAAAGGGAGCTATTGAGTCTTTTATACCAAGCTCTAGGAGCTTGCTTGAGAACATAAGGACTTTGTTTAGTTTGTAAACATGATAAGGGAATTCATTATTTTTAAAACCCGGCGATTGCTTTATATAGACTACTTCTTTTATAAAACCATTTAAGAAAGTACTTTTAATATTCATTTGAAAAAGAGTAAAATGTTTTAATGCAGTAAATGCTAAAAGCATTCTAATAGCTTCTAATCTAGCAACTGGGGAAAAAGTCCCATCAAAATCTATGCCTTCTTCTTAATTATATCCTTTTGCTACTAGTCGAGCTTTGTTTCCTGTTATTATTCCAACTTCATCTAGTTTGTTTCTATAAACTCATTTGGTCTCAATAACTGGTCTACTATAAGGTCTAGGAACTAAGTTGTAAACTTCATTTCTTATGAATTAGTTTAATTCTACTTGCATTACTTGTATCCAAAATTCATCTTCTAAAGCTTTGACGCGATCTTGATAGGGTTAGATATTTTTTTTATTTTTAGGGTTTTCTGGAATATTAAAGAAATATTAAAAAGAAAGGTTATGGATAAAAATCGTTTGATAGTGTCCACGAACAATAAAATAAATTGGTTTTGTAATCATATTATAAATCGATAGAATCCACAATCTATAAACTAACTATGGTGTTAAAAGAATCACTAGACTCAATTAACAAGGTTTACCATAATTCTATATCACGCAAGAATTGATAAGAACATATGAATAATGATAATGACAATCTCAATAATCAAGAGACCACGAAGGGTTATCACACACAAAGGTGCTCTCAAAATCTCAAAATCTAGAAACTACTAAAAAAAATAATAAAATGAGTATATATACTAACCCTAAGAAAACCCTAAAGGCATGAAATAATATAAAACTAGCATCTAAATATAAGCTGGTGGCCTTTAATTAAAACAAGAGAAAAAACATCCTATGCTAGCTTGAGGCTAGCAGCCTAAACCATTAAGGTCGGCGGCGTAGCCCTTGAAAGCTGACGGCTTAATGCCGACGTAAGCCTTGAATGCCCCTTGATCTTGTTCCTTGATGTTTTTCCCTTTTGTTTCCCCTTTCCATGCTTTGAGTAACTTGATTCCTATCATTACCCCTAGGTTTAAGAAGATTCATCCTCGAATCTTGATCCTTCAATTTATGAACTTCCAGAGTTAGATTCGGAGTGGTCATCTTACTAGTCCATGCAAACAGACTCCTCAAGCCTTTGATCTTCTTAACATGCACCATCTTGGCTAGCTATACCTCTATAGGACTCATAAGTAATAGCTTGTATGTCATGTCCCAATGTTGAATAATGTATTCATTCCTGTACCCATCAAAAGTAGCTCTGAGATCATATTGCCATGGTCTTCCAAGAATCAAGTGTGTAGCATCCATAAGTACTATATCACACAAGAATTCATCGGTATAATCACCAATAAAAAGAGTTACACAAACCTGTTTGTGCACATGAATAGTCCCCCGATGATTAAGCCAATGAAGAGCATATGGCTTTGGATGCTGCTCACCTGTAACCCCAGTCTAGAAACTAATCAAGCCAAAATAACACTGGCACAGCTGTCGGTATCAATTACAGTAAGAAATTATTTTTCCTGCACTAAGCTCTGAATATAAAACAAATTAGTTCTCTGATTTGGAATTACTTTCTCCTACTCAAGTACTAGATTCAAAGGAAAGTTTGACATGCCCTTATTTCCCTCACTACTCTTCTGCTCCTCTTCCTCGCTCTCAATTTTATTATCTTTCATAATCATAACCCTCTTATTAGGATACTGAGAAGTGAAGTGGCCATGTCCCAAACCCTTGAAACATTTTATATCCCTGCTTCTTCGCTGTTATGTCTAATTAGGCGCTTTGTCTTTAACTAATTTTCCTTTATTCTTCTCTTTCCTATCCTCCTTATTTTCCTCCTCATCTAACTTATTATAATGATGTGACTTCTGAAATCGTCTGCGCTGATGCCTTTCAACCCTGCTAGCCAACTTAGTTACATCCTCTAGGGTTTGATAATGTTGGAGATCTACCATACTAGCGATATCCATCTTTAACCTGTTGATGAACCAAACTATAGATTCATATCAAAAGCTCTTTCAAAATAACGGTTGCTTCTGATAAAATTAGGTAACGAACTCTTGTATGGCCTTAGCGAAGGGGGTAGAGGTAGCGGTATATTTTGCGAGTGCATGCTCCTTTGTACAGATGCTTCAGTTGACACTTGTTGTTGTGACAGAGTTGGTACAGGCGTTGGTGCTGATCCTGGTGCGGGTTCAGGTACGGGTCCAGGTGCAGGCATGTTCTGCCTAATTGCTTCTATTACTTGGGTTAGATGCCCCAGTGTAGCATGCAAGTCTACTTGAGATGCAGCAGCTGCTTGTGCGACAGGCTATTCTGCTTCAATTTCCGGTTGGTTGGAAGCACTTTGTTCCGCCCTGCATCCTCTTCTACTTCGGCTGTTTTAAAATTTTCTAAGTTAGGTTTATTATTTTGAGATCTTAGTTAAATTTTTTATGGAAATTTTGTGGAAATTACGAAAACTTACTTGCAAAAAAAAGTTACTGAAATAAGAAATAAAATTTAAATCAAAGTAAATTTTGAGATCATAAATAAAGAATAAATTCATTAGAAAATTAAGACAGCGGGTGCAAGACCTTATATGGAAATTGAAATAGTAACAAGGTCAATAACAACAATCACAAAGAAAAACAACAAAACCCTTCCAAAAACATAAAGATAGACTAAGATCATTGTTGTAGTCTTTGATTACAAAAATCTTAGCTGGACAAAAGTGATATGCTCGGTTTCTTTCCTCCTTCCTTCATTTTTCAAGTGTGTCACCCGGGTTTCTACTGGACGATCCTAGGTTTCTTTTCCTCATGAACTGTTAAAAATATTTCTTTCTCTTTCTGGCTGCTTCCCTTGACCTTTCATGTATGTTACCTAGTTCGGCTTTGGCCAGATCCGACACTATATCATGAATAGTCTTCTAAGTAACATCCTTTCCGACTTCCCTACTATCATCTTCATTCGTAGATGGTTGTATGCCATCCACGTCCATGGTTGGTTTTGCCTCTTGTCTTCTCTAAGCTTGTTGCTCTTCTAGATAGCAGATGATTCTTGCTGGGTCTTCGCTATTCCAGGGTTCATCATCTTCAGAAGCGGTTTGGTTTCCTGCTTCTTGTTCTGGTTCTTCTTCTTGGTCGTCGTCTGGATCTTGCTCTAATTCTTCATTTACTTCTCTCATCTCCTCTTCTCTTATCACATTACCATCCTAGTTAGACGTAAAACTTCATTCCTTCTTAGCTGAACTCCTGTGAAGATTGGTGGCTCAGTGTGTAAGGACCCGCTATTACCCCTAGTTGAAATAAGCAATAGCAGTTCCCCAACCACATATAATCTGCAGAATTATATGCAAGGTTGTCTTAAAAGGATTGTTTGATGAATTGTTCACCTAATCTTAAGGAATAAATCATTTTAATTAATAATTACTTAGTAGCTTTTCAAAACATATTAACATATATATATACACAACTTCAAACAAAGGCAGATCAAGCTAGATATATACATACATATATTACATCCACAGGCTTCTTACAAGCCTTAAGCAAAATAACCAAAATATAAAGCTTAACAAAGCTTTACAAACATCCATTCTAACTAACTATCTAGTCTATTACAAAAAGAATGGTTCCATCCAGTCTTGGTCAAACTCTAGTCCTCATATTCCTCCAAGAAGTCCTCAAAATCGGAGCCATAACCCATGCTCGCATAGGACTCGTCCAGGTCATCACCTGAAATTGTTAAAAGAATGAGCCAGAGGCCCAGTACACAGCAACGAATACAAAAGCGTGATGAAGCACACAAGCTTAGTCTAAATGCAATATGCAACATCCATTCAATTATTCTTTGATCTTTAATTAATCAATCAACACGGGAGTATTCAAACTCCGGACAACAGGGATCGCGAGGGGACCTGAGTAACACTCGGACGCTCAGGGGGTTGATATAAGTAGTTCGGGTACTCATACCGTCCTAGATATCGTTAAGTCAAAGAGAAAAGTAGCTTCCTCCAGGGTTAATAGCCGTTACTTAGCTTTATTTATACTCAGTCCATATCATAAAATATAGTTCACCCGTTCTCATAAACGTTTGAACTAAACTATGGTACTTCCTACCAAGTTTAAATAAATTTTCACCGATCTATACTCCCCGTCGACTACCCGCCGTACCACTTAATGAAAGTCATCTCAAATGACAGGAGTGGCCTAAGCGCCTAGATCTATCGTGCTCAAACCGAGCAAGGTGCCGCTCCCCGAACCGGATACCAACTTCCATCCCAAACTCATCAAACTATGAGGGGTCGCCGTTAGGTTCATACATGACCTGGCGTAGGAATTGGATTTTAACGGCATAAAACACAAGCAACAATCACATTTTAAATTTTCTTATTATATATATAAGTTTTATAAATGCCTATCCTAACAGAGACAAGCAAGTTACTGCGTACCTGATAAAGCTCGGGAATTAACGGAGTCGAATGGGCGAGGATCTATCACTGTTTAATCAATATTAAAATTCACTCTTAGCTTAGACTCTAATTACTAGCTCAAAATATAAATTCATCCAAGAATCCAAATAAATTGATACAAAGTCAAGTTAAGGCATTTAAGCACCCTATCATACCCTAGATTGCTTAATAAATACATATTTACTCGTATAACAAACTTTGGAAAATTTTAGAAAAAGCTTTTAAAAATTCAAAAGCTCAGGGGATACGCCGGCACTCAACGCCGGCGGCGTTGAGCCGGTGTTCAATGTCCTGAAAATTCACACTGCCAACGCTGGCAGTGTTCAAGGGTACGCCGTCAGCCTATGTTTTCTACGCCGGCGGCCTTTAGCCGGCGTTGAATCCAAAACCCTAAGTTTCAAAAACATCCAGAGAAGTCTAAGCCGTCCGCTTACTTATGTACGCAGGCAGCTTTGACATATACGCCGGCGGCGTAAATTTTATACAGCCGGCGTACAATATGGATGAAAGAACGCCGTCTCACTCTTCTAGTGAAAGCCGGCGGCGTTGCAAACAGCGTTAGAAAAATTGATTCTGTGGGCTTTCTACACCGCCTCTACGCCGGCGGCGTAGAATCCCCAGATGCCGGCGTACGTTCAAATTCTAGCCTATACGAAAATGATTTTTGAAATCCCCTGTTTTATACACTTTGATCAATTCTCAAAACTTTTTTTTCAAACTTAGTCCAAACTTTCTAAAGCTTGTTATATGGATCAAATACTATCCTAACAACATGAATTTCACCTCTAATTATCAAATCACCATTCTTACTTCAAATTCACACATTAACTACTCATTCTTCAATTTTTCTATAATACTCATTCCCACACTTCCACTTTCCTATGAGATGCAAACTACCACTTCATTAATCACATAATCCCATTCAAACTATCATTCATGCATCAATCCAATCTCATACCAAACATCATCTCAAAATCCTATCTACCCTAATATTTACAATCAACACATTATAAAACATAAATTAAAAGACAAGGATTGCATTAAACTTACATGAGTGATTCTTGGCTTGAAATGTTATTCAAATCCTTAAGCTTGTTGTAAACCTTGGCTTAGGGTTTAGGCTTTTGGGTTGAGAAAAGGAAGAAAGAAATAAGAAAGAAAAGAAGTAAAATTCGTATGAAATTTTTGGCTGCAAAGAAGGAGGACTTATCTTGACCAATTAGAGTAATTTGTTATCCAAATCTTACCTTTAAGGGGTATATTTGTCCTAGGTTTAATTTGGGTGAATTTCAAATGCATTTGAGTTAAATTTGAGCACAAAATGTAGGTTTAAAAATTCACAAAATTTCTGTCATAAATTAAGCAACTTCAAAACAATTTAATTACATTCTAAACATAATACATGCATATTAATTCACAAAAAGACACACACATTCATTAAACTATTCACACATTTATGGATATCAAACAATAAGATTAATTTCATAATACTAATCATATATAAAATAACACATTCCTTAATTATATTACTAAACATACACACACATATATATATATATATATATCATTCAAATATCATACTAGCATGCAATATAGGAATTTCTTGGCTATTTCACAGTGGATACTTCAATTGGTGGTCGTAAGACTTCTTGGTAAACTCTGTTTTAGTGCAAAAGCATTGCTGATATCAGCTTTAATCCATTCCAGGTGATCCGTCAAATTATCATGTACGTGTACGAACACTGGTCCAATCGGTTTCCAAGTTTGAAAGTCTGGGAAGGTTTGGTTTCCTTCATCCCTAAGGACAAATGTTGCCTCCCTCAACATGGGTCGGTTTCTGGCTATTGCGACGATTCATTCCATGGCATAAATCATTTCCAGTTCAGACCATTTCTTTCCTAAGGGACAGATATGGATGGTTTGCACTACTCTTTTCCACTCTGTAGTCATTAATCCTTTCTTCCGAATCAGAAACATTTCTCGAATGGTCTTAGGTTATCCAGCCAAAGATAACTCTTCACACAACACCCTAAGTCTTAGATGGTAATTCTCCAAGGCTTTAAAGGATCATTTTCTGAAATTTTTAACCTGTAGACGAGCCTCGTCTAAGGTAATCTATGCATAGAGAGAGAAGTCATAAAACTTATTCTACCCATTCTATCTAGGTTTTTCTTATTTCTATTCTAATTTGTTCCTTCTTAAATCCGATTCTATAATTATGATTCCTAGATTCTTAACCATGCTTTGATACCAACTTAAACTCTCTTGCCCCAAAGGTACCCTAAACGTAACAGTCCACCACACTTAATATTAAAGCTTAAGTATGACAACCTTAGTCATTCCCAGAAGATTCAGTACTAAGTGTAAGGCATGCTTTCACAAATTTAGAGGACCATACCTGAAATTATGAAGCTTAAGAAGATATAATATCAAATTAAGAAAAGAGGATTCATAATATTCATCCATTCATAATAATTGTATTACAAGTCTCAAGAGCATTCCCCTGCCAAAATAACTATAATCTATTACAAGAATTTTCTATGAAGTCTACATCTGAACTAATGCTAAACTTTATCTAAGAATTTCTCAACTAAAATGGGAAAATACCTGGCTGCAGGGTCAACGCGGCCTTAACTACAAATAGTTAAACTGCAAAAGTATCTATAAGGGTATAAGCTAATAGGCTTAGTGAGAATTATTTTCATAAGTAAATTCTTGCGTAGGAAAATTCAAACAAGTTATTTAAGCAATCAAGTGAAACACAACATACATGTGAGTAAACAAGACATATAGTTTTCCGGGAACTATATGTCGGATAGGAGGTTTGGTGATGTATAATCTCAAAACGAGTTGTTTTAGTTAAGCTGTGCTTTCGATCATTACCGCCAAGCATATAAACTCTACTCGGGTTGAGCCATGCCTCCGGATTTTCGCTAAGCATTGGTTTGATTCCATGTCGCCAAGCAATCGCTTTCGATCATATAACCTCCAAATGTTGCTTTTGAACGTGCTACTATCCTTTTCACCCAAGGATAATAACCCCATGCAATGTGACTCCCTTCGTGGTATGCATAATTCAATTTATTTAAGATATCATAGTATCATTATTATTAAATTTAAGGTGATCATAGAATTTCATACATATCAAGTGCTATACTAAAACAAACAATTACTTACAATCGATTTCAACCTCGATGTTCTTAGAATCCTTTCAACAATTTTCACATTCATATCAATTTGTCTTTTCTTAATTCTAATGCAACTAAACTACAAGCACAATCAAGCAAAGCATTTTAAGGAAATAAACTCACATTGCCATGTCGACACTTTTCCTAAATGGATGAGTCACTCAAATAATCCACTTAGTCCAAATAATCCTCGGGATATGGGTATTCTTCCTTGGAATCACCTAGTCAAGAAAGATACCCAAAATATTTTTGATAACTTTCTTGAAATTTGTCAAAACTATGTCATAAGAACGTCAAACTTCATATAAAAGATGATTCCAATTTAAAATGGCCATATTTTGGTCATTTTAACTCGAACTTGTGCATATAATTTACCGATTTCTATCTATTCGAAAAAATTTATCCATATCTAAAACTATTTTCATCAAACTAGATCATTTAGGCTCCAAAACAGTGGCGATCAGATTTACCACGAATTTTCCCATTCCAAAAGCATTTTGTTTCATCGAAAAATTGCTTTGATAAATACTTAGTTATCTATATAGTTAAGAAATCCCTTTTTCATAGATATATAGCTCACATTTCATCCATGCTCAAGTGTTTGTTATCCAACCAAATTTATTTGAGTAAAACAAAGTTAATTAAAAGTTTAGAAAACCATACTTTACAAGAAATCCATTTTGTAAATCCTTTAAAATGAATATTTTAATTCTTTTGTTTTCAAGGAATTATTTCATGTTTATCTTATGATTTTTCTTAAAGACTTTTTAATACTATTAGATTTCTCTAATTTCCTTTTAGGATTTTTGAATGTCGATGTCACTTTTTCTATTAGTTTTTCTATACAACTTTTCTTTGATCATTACTCAAAATCTTGGTTTGAAAACTCTCATTCCCTTTTTATGGGGTTTCCTTATATTAAGTTTGTATGGAAAATATTTTAGTACCAAAATTATCTTCTTTAGGAAAACAAGGTAATATAGAAATGATTAAAAAGCTTTTCAAAGTAAGAATAGTTTTTAAAATTGTAGTGAGTTCTTCCTAAAGTCTTGAAAATAATAAATTTGCTTTTGTTAAACCATATATTCTAAATTTCATGTAAAACCTTCTTAGGTGATAAAGTCTCCTTTTTGTAAAAGTGTAATTGAAGCTTAAAGTGTGGACAACAATCTTTATGGGCATGATTATGAGAAATAATAACAAGCAAAAATAACATAAATAATAAATAAAGTCAAGTATTGGGAGTCTTAGCTTTTTCAAGGCTCTTAGGACTAAGAAGTATACTAGTCCAAAAAAGAAAGAAAAATAAAAGAGAGAAAATTGTTTTGACTTGATGGGGACAAGTTTAAGACTAGAGACTAGTCTTAAAACAACATGAAATAAATAAATTGCAAAGAAAAGAGTAAATAGATTGCTTTGCATGAGATGCTCTAAAGAATATATATATATATATATATAAATACATAATTATACTTAGTTAGATATAATAACAATAATAATATGAGCAAGATAAAGTAACAACATAAATATATAAAAAGATATTCATGAACAAAAACAATACATAAACATAGTGTAGCTTCATAGCATTTAGTTTTTGAAAACTCACACCATGGTCATGTAAAGTTACATGACATGGAAGAAGAACATAATAAGAAAATTTTACCTAGAAGGATTTTTTTGGAGTAATATGGGTTTTGTGGATGTAGAAGGGATTTGAGAATATGTATAGAGTGTTTTTGGGAGTGTATATGGGGAGAGTTTTAAGAGGAGAATTTTAGAGAGATTTGGTAGTGAATTTGTGGGTAGTAAATGTGTGAATGAAGTGAAAGAAGAGGGGGTATTTACAGGAAAATGAGGAGTGAATTTTGTATGTTTTAAATAAAGAAAAATTAAAAGAAATTGAGTGGGAGAGAGAGGGGGGTACGCCAGCCATCAAAGGAGAGAGGAGGAATAGAGTTTTATTTTTGTATTTTTGTTGATTAAATATAATAAGTAAAATAGATGTGAAATAAAGTTATGAAAAGGTAAAAAGTAAAGATAATATGTGTATATAGTGTAAGAATAGGTGTTAGAAAAAGTAGATAAACGAATAGTGTACAATAGTAGTGAACAGTGTAATGTAAAGTAGATATGACTAATAAAGTATCGGTAGTAAGAAAATACGGTATAATTGCGATATCTGTTATTTTTACTTACCCAAAAGTTATAAAACTGATAGAACTGTATCCGTTCGAGTTTAAAACGATTTGCGGTTTTACTAATCTGATCTTTTTAAGCTTCCTTTGTTATTACAAACTATTCTACATACTGATCTCGTACTTACTTTCTTAGGGTTGCGAACACAGGATTGCCGGACTTAAATTATTATGTCTAACTAGGGTTTTGTTGACTTTATTGTTTCCGGTTGATCTTCCGATTAGGGTTTAAGCTAAACCGATCACAAAACTTTGGGGGTTTACACTTCGACACTTTGCTTTCCCTACCTCAAGGACTATAACTCCATTAGCTTCTCCTACTTATAGTAATTTGGTACAAATCTACATCTCATCAATCTCTTCATCAAAGCCCATGAATGTACCTTCTCTTCACCAGCCCTTCGTCTCTCAACCTGTAGCTTATCCTACCACAAACTAGCATAATTAGAAAATGCTAGTGATGCCATCTTCACCTTCATGTGCTAATCCTACTCATAGCAATCAACACCTTCTCTACCCTAGGTACCCTATTAAGAAATTCCTTTAGTTTATTGCTACCAGTAAAAGGTGAATTTTTAATTTAATACTCTCAATTCCCTTATGCCTATTATCTCTATCTCCTCGCCTCCTACTGCTTTCACTATTCCCTTCAGAATCACCACTGGAATGTCTTTTATGAATGGATCCACTATGACTCCTCCTATCTCTCATCTCTAATCTCTCCATAATTCTTCGCACATCTTCTTGCATTCTATTAAACTCTATTTGCAATTATGTAAATTCTTTCCTAGACACTACATCTCCTTCATCACCATCATTGCCATGCACACTATTGCTACTACTCAACGACATCTTTCTAGCAAATCAATAGCAACAACAATTTCATAATAAATTGATGAAAGAAAAATTAACATAACAAACTTGGAGTCAATCACGTCGAATAACAGGCTCTGCAAACCTTTGCTCTGATACCAAATTTGACACGATCTTGAGAAGTTAGATATTTTTCTTATTTTAGGGTTTTTTAGAATATTAAAGAAACAATAAAATAAAGGGTATGGATAAAATTATTGTTTGATAGGATCTACTAACAATAATATTAAATTGGTTTTCCAATCAGATTATAAATCAATAGAATCCACGATCTACAAACTAACTACGGTGTTAAAAGAATAACTAGACTCAATTAACAAGGTTCATCATAATTTTATATCACACAAGAATTGATAAGAACATAAGAATAATGAGAATGACAATCGATCTCAATAATCAAGAGACCATGAAGGGTTATCACACGTAAATGTGCTCTCAAAATCCAAAAACTACTAAAACAAATAACAAAAGGAATATATATACTAACCCTAAGGAAACCCCAAAGGCATGAAGTAATATAAAACTAGTATCTAAACATAAGTTGGCGGCATAAAAATAAGCTGCTAACCTTTAATTAAAACAAGAAAATGAAATAAGAAAAAACAATCCTATATTGGCCCAAGGCGGACGGCTTAAACCATCAAGGCTGGTGGCGTAGCCCTTGAAAGCCAACTGCTTAATGTCGGCGTAAGCCTTGAACGCCCCTTGATCTTACTCCTTGATGTTTTTCCCTTTTGTTTCCCCTCTCTATGGCTTTGAGTAACCTGATTCCTATCAAGCTTCCTTTGTATTTTTAGGCTTGGTTTGTGATAGAAAAATTAGATTACTCATATTTCTTAAAGAGGATCTTGTTTGTACTTTATTAGAAGGTTCACCTATTATTAGATCTTTTGGATGTTTTCTTGCATATTTCCATTCTTTAGGAAGATCTTCATTAACAAGTTCATTCACAATATCCTTATTATGTTCATTTACTTATATATAATTAGTTTCAAGATAAACTTTATCCAAATTAGCACAAATATTATCCACATCATCACTTGAACAAAAATAAGGCAATGAATCATCAAAAGCAATATGAATAGATTCTTTTACAACTAAGGTTCTCTTATTAAACACTTTATATGCTTTACTAGCCAAATAGTAACCTAGAAAAATCTCTTCAACACTTTTAGTATCAACCTTAGCTAATTATTCTTTTCAATTATTTAAGATGTAACATTTAGTATCGAATGGATGAAAACAAGATATGTTAGGTCTTCTTCCTTTCTAAATCTCATAGGTGGTTTTTTTAAGAGTCGGTCTTATGAAATCTCTATTTGATATATAACATGTAGTGATTACAGTTGCAGCCCAAAATTTTTTTGGTAAAATGTTTTCACACGACATGGTTCTAACCATTGCAATTAAAGTTCTATTTTTTCTTTCAGCTACACCATTTTGCTCCAGAGTTCTACGTACCGAAAAAGTATGTTTGATGCTATGTTTACTGCAAAAATCATTCATTTCATAGTTTTCAAATTTCCCCCATGATCACTTTGAATAGTTACAATATTAAGACCTTTTGCATTTTCGACATTCTTGCAATATCTAAAAAGATGTTTGTTTCATCTTTAGATGCAAGGAAGAAAGTCCATGTATATGTAGTGAACTCATCAGCAATAACCAAGGTATATTTCTTGCCTCACAAACTTCAAGTTTGAGTAGGACCAAATAAGTCCATACACAATAGTTTTAATGGCCTAGAAGAGGAAATAACATCCTTAGACTTAAAATAAGTCTTAGTTTGCTTTCCTTGCTGACATGCTTGGCAAATCTTGTCCTTTTAAAACTTTATTTTTGGTAAACCTTTAATAAGATTCTTTTTAGCAAGTTTTGAAATTATATCCATGCTAGCATGTCATAATATTCTATGCCATAGCCAACTATTGTCATTCTGAGAGTATATGCAAGTTTCATTTTATGATTTGAAGTCATCTAAATTAATTTTATAAATATTTCTTTGTTTATACCCTTCAAAATAAGTTTGATTATTGTCAATTCTTTCTATAGAACATTTATTGATAAGAAATATTACTCTAAAACCACTATCACATAATTGACTTAGATTAAGCAAATTATGTTTTGAATCATCAAATAGCACATTTCTTATAATTAAATCTTTGTTTACAAGAATGCTACCTTTACCAAGAACAATTGACTTGTGATTGTCTCAAAGGTACATTTCCTTAATCTTTCAAATCTAGAGTAGCCATGTCTAAGTACATTTGTTGTTTTCACTTGAAGATTCCTACCAAGCATAGGATTATTTCTTTGATATCCATTTGAGTTTGGGTCTTTTTTGGTTAGGTATAACAATGATTTCTTTTTTAGAAGTCCAAACTAGCTTGCTTTTATGATTCAAATGCATAGTTCTTTTTATTGCATAGTTATGTGCGATGTTACTAGTTTTATCACAGTAGTTGCATATCCTATGAATAGCTTTTACAAAACGAGTTTTGTGGGACTTGCAACTATTGTCTCTGTTATAGTCAATTCCATATTTATTTGAATCACACCTTCGATTTCCAAGAAGTGTGTTCAAGTTTTTTTTACCTTTGGTGAACTTGTTACTTTTGAATCATTTAAGCTAGCTTTTAATAGAATATTTTCATTTCTTAATTCCTCTAACTCTTTTAAAATTTCATTATTACTCCTACCAACACATGCAACATTATCGTTATTATTTATGGTTTTAACTTCAAGATCAAGCAAGTTATTTTCAATTGTTAATTTTTCATTGATCTTACTTAATTCATCATTTTTTCTTTTTAGCTTTTACATTTATTATTCATCTTGTCATTTTTTTATTTAAAAAATTAATTTCTTCATGCAGTTTTTTATTTTCTATTTTAATCTTCTCATGCTTAACTCTAAATTTATACAGCTTTCTCCTACTTCTATCAGTAATTTTTTGAGTATATTCTTTTTCTCTACTTTTATTAATATACTACATACTTTATGATTGATTGCACACATCTCATCATAAGAAGGGGCAGAGGGGAAACTTACTTCATTATCTAATGCCATGAAGCATACATTCTCATCTGAGTCACTTGATTCATTATCACTTCATGTGGTGGTGAGAGCTTTTTTTTTGGATCCTTTAGATGCTTTATTGAGTAGTGAACAATATTGCTAGATGTGTCTTGGTATGTGACATTTGTAGTAGGTTATCACATCCTTCTTTCTATATCTTGATGAGCTACTATCACCATCTACTCTCTTTGTCTTGTTGTTGGATCTCATGAACTTCTTAAACTTTTTAGCCATCAAGACAAGTTCTCCATTATTATCATCATCATCTTCTTCATTGGAATCATGACTTGTAACTTTTAAAGCAATGGGCTTCTTGTTTGATCCCTCTCCTTGCTTCTTAATGAGCTCATGTGTTTTGAGAGCTCCAAAGAGTTCTTTTTTACTCATGGCATTTAAATCTCATGCTTCTTCAATGGCTATCTCTTTCCTTCCCAATCTTTGAGTAGGTTAGAATTTATTTAACATTACTGAAATTCTTTTCAAGCACACTCAAAGGATTTTGATGTTGGTAAATCATTTCATCTATAAATTCATTTGGAAGCATTTTGTAATTTTCAAACTGTCCACACAAAAGACCTATTTTTTATCTCTTACTCTTGAAGTTCTTTCATAAGTCTTTTCTAATTCATTCCATATATCTTTAGTAGACTTACATGTACAGATCTTGTTAAAATCACTTTCATTTAGCCCATGATGTAATATGTTCATAGCTATAATATTTAGATCTAATCTTTTCCAATCTTCTTCATTATAATCTTTCTCTTCTTTTCCTTCAATAATTAAAGGCTCATTTTCTATTACATTCCTTAATATTCTATTTTGAGCTTTTAGAAAAATTTCCATGTACACTTCTAATATAGGTAGTTACCCTACTTATAAGAAGTGGTCTATTGATAGCTTGTCCCTTTGGACATACTAGTACATTTGATGCCATGATCTTTACTCTATATACAATTAAGCACATAAAATTAGAGATGAGGCTCTGATATCAAATGAAACATACTAAAAAATACTTAAGAGTAGAGGTGAATTGAGTATTTAACCTAAAATACACCAACAATTAATTTTTATGCAATCAGATCAAATTAAACTTCAATAGCAGTGGCTATAGTAATAACATATTATAATAGGAAAAATAAAAGATATATGGATAGAAAATTTAAGCCTAGATATTAACGTGGGGTTCAGCCTACTTCTTACTCTCCATGATCACCAATTGCCTTTAATCAAGGACTTCACACACTTTATTAATTTCATAAACGCATATTTCAATCTGAAAAATACACCGATTTACAACACACAGGAAATAAAATATTTCCTTCACTAATAAGATGCTTAAGAATAGAGCACTTAAATGTTTTTCTCTCTCTTTGCAGATTTTACAAATTAATGAACAAGAGTACAAAGATAATGAGAGATTTCTCTTATATGTTTACAAATATAAGCTTTTAATAATTTTGCACTTCACAGTTCTTCATAGTTCCACTTGTACCATTGAATCTCTAAAGAACATATATTTATAGCCTTCAAACATTCAAATGTCTGTGTTAGAGATAATGTCTTAAAGTCACGAATTATTAAATACACGTAAAACTCTTATGCTACATTGGTTTCATATTTTAACCTGTTGCACCTCAGACTTGTTGCGCCTCAATCTGTTACACCTTATAGTGACCCTTGACTGAGTCTGTGATTCTCGAGGCCTGAATTTAAACTTGTTGTGCTTGAAGCATGTTGTGCCTTAACTTGTCACGTGCTAATGAATATCGTTCCTTAATTTGTTGTGTCCTGGATTTACCTATTGACCATGACTATGCAGCTTTGATCGTTTCAAGCCTGAGATTTGAGCTTGTCACACCTTAAATGTGTGAACTCGTTAAGCCTTTGACATAACCACCAAGGTTATGCTCAAGAATTTTTCCTTTCTAAATCTTGCACAATCTCTAGAGAACCATATATACAAAACCTATATATTTCTAGCGTATTATTCGTCACATTGTTCGACTAATTTAATATAGTTTAACACAACTAAATAGTTAATTGTGTGACTAATTATCTCATCAAAATCTATATTGAACATACAAGTTCAACATAAACTCGATCTAATCATTTCATTATGAATGCCCATCAAAACCTTCTATTAGCCCATATACTAAAGCCCCAAACAATTATATTAATCCATTTACTACTTGATATATGCAAGTAATTAACAAAACTTTGCACTTGTTTTAGAGATTAATTTTTCTTCATCACAATGATTTCATCCTAGTCTATAACCAACATGTATGGACCTTTAACTGAACCAACAATATGTCGCAACCTATAAAATAATAATATACGGTCTACTTATCTATGATTTTGCATAAATCCATATCCCTTAAACAAAGTACTTTTTTTCACTTCTTTAAATCATGTCCAAAATATTTAAATCCAATCATACTACTTCTATCTCTACTTCGTTATTCCACTATAATGTTAGTGCTTCACAAATGCCAACAGAATTAACTTGATGAAATTAATATAATTCATTCTTCATTTAATTGAGTCCACATAGCTTATATTATTAACTATTTCCATTAAGAAAATGTGTTTAGGCTTATTTTTAAGGATAATAGTTTCAAATCATCTATTATCAAAGGCAACCCTAAACCTTAATAGCTTAAACTTAGGAAAATCATGGTGATTAGGTAACTATAGGCTAACAACTAGTGCCTATCAAAGCAAGATTATCAATTTAAACAAGCTTTGCCTCCTTTAACTCAATTGTAAAGTCAATTTTTCTATCACTCTACACCTCCTTTGAATGTGAGCCCTTTTCAATTTGAAACTTTACTTTTCTTGCCAGTTTTGTTTTATGCTTTAGAACTCCAAACACATTTGACAGAGACAATCAGACATACCTTTACCTTTTTTTATAAAGGAGATTCCTCATCCTCCCTTCATCAAAGCTCTTGATCTTTTAATGGAAAGAGTCTAAAAGGCCTTACAAAGGGTGAAAGGGATCAGGGATTTGGTGTTTTATTGGTTTCGTGTTTAGGTTTAAAGGGTTGTGGGATAATGTCAAGAACAGGAGGGGGGGAAGAGGGAAGACATTTCTCTTTGAGAATGTAGGTCTCATTAAAATGGGAGTTATGGGCAATTTATAGGCTTTAAATAGCAAAAGAGTAAAAAGCAATGTTTGATTCATTGTTTGTCATGTTTGTTTAAACAAGTATGTTGAGGTTTTCTAAAGGTGGTGATGAAGTAGAAGCTGTGGCTAACAAGTACAAGAAAAAAATAGGATAAGATTGGCAATGGTAGTTTTATAACTTCAAGTCCTACTTCAATGCAAAACGAGCTAATGAACAAAAATCACAACCTGCGGTGGTGATCAACATTAGTTTAGGCTAATTCCATTATTTAAGCCCTTAAAATGACATTTTGTTTTTATTATGGGAAAATTTTAAATATATTATAAATTTCAGTAGACATGTCTATTTTTATTGCAACCTATGGCATTTCACTTGTCCTTTTATTTACTTTATATTTGTAAGTTTTAGAAATTTTTTAATTTTGGCAGTTTTTAAGTTCCAATTTTTGCAGCTTTCAAGTTTGCATATAGGTGCATGTCGTAGGGTAAAGATAAGATCAATTTTTGTCAATAATAACATTTTTAGGTCGCCTTTGCTCATTTTGTCGGAAACCTTAAATTACTTTATAGTTTCAATTTTGAATGCCATTTGTCTTAGTGTTATCAAAATCAATAGACAATTGAAGTTCATATTCAAGTATTCGTGCGTAAACCTACGAAACATGATAAAATTTCTTCTTCTTCTTTTTCACTACATCAATCTAAGTATCCATAGACTCAATAGATAATTGAATATCATATTCTAGCATTTGTGTGCGAATCAACAAAATGTAATATTTTTTGCTGTCAGTGGCTATTTAGCTGATGTACAATGCATATGGGCTTTGGATCATGCACAATTGGTGGGCTTTACATTATGGGCACATGAACTATTAACGTCTTTTTGGCATACATGTTGTTACGTTTTTAGATGCATGAAAGCATTCACTTAATGTGGATCAACTTCCTTATTATTTTTAACACCTTCTTTTGCCAAAGAATACAAGATCATATTTGCGTTATTGAAAATCGATCAATCACATGAAACATAAAATTTATCTCTTTCCCTTTTTGTGATGGATCCAAAAAGGAAATCAAAGCCCCATTTTCATCATTTATCTCATTTTTTGGAAGTGTTTCATATCCTTCCCTCGATATTGCTTCTTTCTTAGCACAATATGTGATTGTTGTACTTTCTCTATTAAGGGACTTTTTCCTCTTTCAACCTATCCGATTTGGTGTAGCCACAATTAAATTTTCATTCAAATGAAAGAAAAAAAGAAAAAACTTTAGATCTACAAATTGTTCTAGAGTCTTATGCTTTTTCAATAAAATCTTAACAACACATGAAATTTGGACTTATAAGCTCCAATATCCAGGTTTTCAATATTGACCTGAATTTCCTCTCTAATTATAATATCATTTGACATCACATAACAAGGATATTATAATCAACAACACATAATAGATACGAATTAGCAAACTCAACAATATAATTAAGATAGGAAAAGGAAAATGACAATGATAAAGGTCGATAGTTGAAGAGAATTTCTAGATCTAACTTTACCCAAGAAACAAAAGATCAAAAGACTACAGAAAATATGTTATCCTATTTAGATTAGTTTCCTAAGATAAAGAATGAGAAAACCAAAATGCCAAAATAGAGACAAACAAGAGAATGATAACAAAATGAGGAAAGACCCCTTAGCGGACATTCCCTCTCTATAGAAGAGAGAGGACCATATTAGTATTTTTTAGGGGTGGATATGGTGTGGTTCGGTCCGATTTGCTCCTCGAATCAAATCGAACCATACATTACTATTAAGGTTTGGCTATTTGGTTTAGCTCGTAACTTTTTTGAACAGAAAAAAGAAAAAAAGAAAAAAAAAAGACAATTCAGTACGATTTGATTTGAAGTTCAAATCATTTTTTATTTTTACAATTAAATTACATTATTTTGAAAAACTTCAATTACACATTTCTTATCACTAATACAAATATAAACAATAATTTTTGAAATTAAATATTTACCTAAATAAAATGTGGAACATATAGTGAGGAATAGATTTCGTCTATCTCAAAATTATAATTGTACAGTATTATAGCGATATACAATACTCAACAATATAAGAATAGGCTATCTCAATATGAGACAAAAATTTTAATTCATTGTATACTTATAATTAATACATTATCAGTTATATAAACCAATAAGTATCTAAGTAATAGGAGTGGATTGGTTAGTAAGGCAAATGAAGAAAAAAAAGAAAAAGAAAATGTTTAGAATGCTACAGGTTAAAATATAATAATTATCTTTGTTGGTCCGAAAAGATAACGGGCGGGGGGGGGTGTGGTGTGAATTGGTTATAAAACTTATTTTTCAAAAATTAAACAAATTCCACACTACTTGGTTATAATGGATTTAAAACTTACGGGAAACAATAATCTAAACAAATTAAAGCTTTATGAAAAATTCGGATCAAAATTAAGACAACTCTTTCAAATTGTAAACCTTCTGCTAACTCTCTGAGTAAGAAAAATGTAACAATTTACTCTCTGATTAACCTTCTGAGTAAATAACTATTATATATATATATATATATATATAATGAACTTTCTGATTAACCTTCTGAGCAAACAAAACATAAACAATCAATACTCAAAAAAAAATAGATAAGGAGAAGAGATTGCAAATCGATGTATAGAGGTTCGCCTTGTGCGTCAATCCTCTCTTCCAGCTCCAAGCCAGGGTCCGATACTCTCACCGGTGTGTTCCACTATCCAATCAATTCAAAGAAGTTACAAGAAGTATTTGCCAATCTTTTGGCTACAATTCACTTAGCTTGATTCTCACAAACAATCAATCAACTAAGCCTACTTATAACTCTCAACTCACTAAGAGTAAAAACAAATCAAGAGGAATATAAAATTTGATTTTCCTCAATTTTTGCACAGTGAACAGTAAAATAAAATTGACAGATTTCGAATGCTTGGACTTTTTGAATTTCTGTGTTGCTCTGATTTGATCTCTAAAAAAATTGTTCTTCTCTGCTTCGTCCTTCTTCTTTTAAAATATTGCAACGGTTAGAAGCTCGATAGATCAGCTCTTCCAGAATTCTTGCGCGTAGGACGAGTTCTTCAGTTTCCGCAATATCAGCTTTAATTTATCTATCAATTGACTCATTTTGAATTTGAATGCTTGAATTTATCTTCATAATCTAGCTTCTAATGATAATATAAACATCTTACAACTGATATGTTTATCCAAAAGCTGAAAATCGGACTTAATCTTGATCGTGTTGATTCACTGCACGTTATTCACTGTTCATGCTTATCTTCAATCTTCATGTGTAATGATTTGACACAATCCAAAAATTCTGTCCTTGTAAATTCTTCAAACTAACTTTCTCCTTAAGATAATAATTACTTTAAAAAATAAAATTAGTTAGAACTTTTCGAATTGAATTTGTATTTTCTTTAAAAATATTTTCGTGTTCCTTAAATCAATTTAAGAATTCTTAAACAAACCTTGTGGATTTAATCCAACTTTATGGAACACATTGAGTATAACACCCAATTTATACTCAACATTTGGAGCTAGGTCTTCAAAACTAAATCGCGTTGGAAAAACACTTGATCTTGGTGGGGTTCATGTACCTTCTGAGTTTCCCTCTGAGTATTAAACTCATCACTGCAGGTCTTATATATATACTTTCTGAGTAACCTTCTGAAAGATATTCTCTCTATGTCCAAGTTTCTGAGTTACTTCTGATGTATAATCTTGCTTAAATACAAAATATTTATCCTTCTGATAAACTTTCTGATAAGATTCTATATTGCTAACATTCTTTTCTGCACACTTAAACAAAGTATATGAGAAATACTTAACTTTTTTGTTATCATCAAAATTTTGAGAGAAATCAAACATTCTTCCCCTTTTTGATGATAACAAAACCCTAAAAATATTTTTTTAAAACAAAATTCAAGTAGTAGAGCAACATATAGTAGAGCAGCAACATATAAGCATATAAACTCATAAATCAGCATATAATTCCGTATTTCAATCAAGCAAAAAAAAAAAATAAAAAAAACAAAAAAAATATATAAAGCAATCAGCAATCAACAACAGATAACATCAGCAAAAATAAAATATTTTTTCTCTTCTCCCCCTTTTTGTTAGCATCACAAAAGAGATTAAAAAGAGAAATATGCATATGAAATAAGCATCAAGGGTCAATTATTAAGACCAAAATAAAATATAAGTCTTGAAACAAAGTCATAAAGGAAACAGATTAGTTTTTATAATGAAGGTAAAAGCCTTTCTTTGAGCCTTCATTTTTCTCCTTTGGCGAAAAACTTGTCTTGCTGGAGGGATAATTGGTGGAATCTGTTTTGGTACCAGATTGTGGAGTTGAAGAAAGGTTAGAACTGACTGTATCACCTCCACTTCAGATGGTTGATGAAATGAAGACAGATTTGCAGATTGATCAGAAGGAAGAATAGCCAAGGGAGTGTGAGAATCCTCTGCAGAAGAAAAGCAGGCATAGCTGGAAATGTTGTATGCTCGGTTTGATTAAACTGAGGTTGATCATAGGCAACATCGTCATGTAAGGAGAAGAATACATATCAGTTTGTCCAGCAGGAAAGCCAAAATGTTGAGCTTGAGGTGATGAGAAATGAGTAGGACTAGCTCCTGAGCAATACAAAAATCTTGAATAGAATCAAGAATAGATTCGATCAGATTTTTCTTGAAGACTCGAATTGTTCATTAAGAGCTTTGTAACAAGCATCCGAACGAGACTGTGAAGATTCACCTCTCGGATCAAGGTAAGTCCTATCCTCTGACTCACTTTCTGAGTCACTATCATGAATTCTCCTATCACCTTCTTTAATCTCAAATTTACCCCCTGTCCTTAAAGAATATTTCCTTCCTTTCTTTGTTCCCATTTTTTTTTTCCTTTCTGTTTAGAGATCTCTCCTGATCTTCCTTTGCTTTTGTTCCTCTGAGGAACCTTCTGCCGAAGTAATTATCTCCCCTCAGCAATTGCTCTAACTTTTTCCAATCAAATTTTTTTTACTGATTGGAATTGAGATACCATGATCCATCTTTAGAAAACCAAAATAATTTACCACTTGTATCCCCATTTTCTTGAGATTAGTTTCACCTATCTTCTTTAATGAAATAGGATTTTTGGAATTTTTGGAAATATATGTATTTTCTTGAATTCAAACAACCTCATCAACATATTTCCATATGGTTATTATTCCTAGTCCTCCAAATATGACGCAGAATCATCCCTGCCATATCAAGCTTCCAATTTTTCTTCATGGCCAATATAACAATGGCCTCCTCTTTCGAAATGGTTGTTGTACTGCCATTCTTAGGAAGAATGCATCAATAACTAGCTTGTGAAGCAACCTCACAACCAATTCAAATTCTGTTGAGAATATGTCTTTCTCCACAAAATCACCAACCCCATCATTTAGCTCTTTATACAATGATTTTCGATCATATTGTAGTATCCTTATATCATCTTTTTGATCACTCATTTCAAAACACTTTATCAAGACTGTCCTATTGAGAGAAAAAGTTTTTCCTCTTACTTGAGTTTTCAGAACAGACTCTTCCATTTGTTGTAGATTATCATAAAATTCATGAATCAAAGAACATCTACCATATCAGAAAGACTACATAGTTTTTGACATCCTATACGTCCAAGCCATTTTTCACAATCAAATCCATGTTTTAAAGAATTGAACATCAACAAAAGAAATTCTTGAATCTTACTTGAAGAAAGTTTCTATCTTTTTGCTTGTGGAATTTTCTTGGAAGAACGAGGAGTCGATTTCCTTTTCTTTTGTGATTGAGGAGTAAAGGGAGTAGTCTCTGAACTACTCTGAGAAGAAGTCAGAGGAAGCAACAGGTTCCTCTGAGGAAGTTTCTTCTTCCTTGCTTTCTTCCTCTTGGTCCTCATTCTCGGTGTGTTGATCTTGTTCCTTCTTAGACCTTTGTTCCCTTCGATTTCCCTCTTTGGTTAACGTTTCTAGGGTTTCTTCAGAATCAGAGAAATCATCTACTGAGATTGTTCCCTTTACGGGTTTGGACTTAAACCCCTTAGAAGCTAGACGAAAGATTTTCGGGAAGACATTGTTAAGAAATTTGAAAGATGAAGAAAAAATCAGAATGATCAGATAGAGATAAAGAAGAGTAAATGAAAGTTTGTTCCGTCAGAGGGTAGGTTGTGTTGGAAAAGATGAACAACGTTGCATGTTCCCAATGAAAAATACCGCCAAATAAATTTTATTTTTTTTTTTAAAAAAATTAAGTTTAATAATGACTGAAAATTCAAATTTAATTTTTCAAATTTGAAATCATTAATTAAAATGGATTACATATTCCAATTTCATTTCGTAAAAATTCAAATCTCATTTTATCCAAAGGTTTAGTAAATATATCATATTGATTTTCAGTTGAGACAAATTCTATATTAATATTTCCATTATTTACATGATCTCTTATGAAATGATGTCTAATTTCTATATGTTTAGTTCTAGAATGATGTACAGGATTTTTTGTTAAATTTATTGCACTTGTATTATCACATTTAATTGAAATATTTTTATATTTTAATCCAAAATCTTGTAATTGTTGTTTTATCCAAAGAATCTGTGCACAACAATTTCCAATTGAGACATATTCAGCTTCTGCTGTAGATAAAGCAACTGAATTTTGTTTCTTGGAAGACCAAGAAATTAATTTATTTCCCAAAAATTGACAAGTTCCAGAAGTACTTTTTCTATCAATCTTACATCCTGCATAATCAGCATCTGAATATCCTATTAATTCAAAATTTTCATTTTTAGGATACCAAATTCCTAATTTTGTAGTACCAGCAATATACTTAAAAATTCTTTTGACAGCTTTTAAGTGAGTTTCAGTAGGACTACTTTGAAATCTTGCACAAATACACACAGAAAACAATATATCTGGCCTAGATGCAGTCAAATATAAAAGAGACCAAAAACTTATAAAAGTTTTTCATTAATTTTCTTACCTTTAGAATCACTGTCTAACCTTATAGATGAACTCATTGGTGTAGCAGCTTCTTTTGAATTCTCAAATCCAAACTTTTTCAGAATTTGTTTGGTATATTTCTCTTGATGAATGAAGATTCCATCCTTTGTTTGCTTGATTTGTAATCCCAAAAAGAAATTTAATTCTCCCATCATGGACATTTCAAATTCAGCCTGCATAAGCTTTGCAAATTCTTGACAATATTTTTCATTAGTAGATCCAAAAATTATGTCATCAACATATATTTGCACAACAATTATATCATCATTGTAATATTTCAAAAATAAAGTAGTATCAATAGTACCTCTTTGATATCCACTAGTTATGAGATATTCACTAAGTCTCTCATACCATGCTCTTGGTGCTTGTTTTAAACCATACAAAGCTTTTCTTAATTTAAAAACATGATCAGGCTTAAATGTATCCTCAAATCCTGGTGGTTGTTCAACATACACTTCTTCTTTAATATAACCATTCAAAAATGCACTTTTTACATCCATTTGAAATAATTTGAAATTTTTATAACATGCAAAAGCTAACAATAATCTTATAGCTTCCAATCTAGCAACTGGTGCATAAGTTTCATCATAGTCTATTCCTTCTTCTTGAGAATATCCTTTAGCTACAAGCCTTGCTTTATTTCTAACAATTTTACCATTTTCATCCAATTTATTCTTATATACCCATTTAGTTCCTATAATTGATTTATCTTCAGGTCTAGGGACTAATTCCAAACATTATTTCTTTGAATTGATTTAATTCTTCATGCATAGCATTTATCCAATTTTCATCATTCAATGCTTCATCTATGTTACTTGGTTCTATTTCAGATATCAAAGCAAAATGATTTTCAAGCTCTTGTAACTTAGATCTAGTTCTAGTTCCACATTCAATATCACCAATAATTAAACTTGGTGGATGTGAAGATTTATATTTCCAAACCTTTGAACTTTCAGGAGTATCAAGATTTAACTTTTGCTTACCCTCTGCCTTACCTTCTGCTTTACCTTCTGCCTCAGCAGATTCTTGTAGAATTGCAGAATTATGTATATCAGCTGTATCAACCTTCTTCTCATTCACATCATTAATTTTATTCTCAAAAAGAACATCATCATCATCAAAATCATCTTTTACATCAATAAATCTTACATTTATAGATTCTTCAACTATTTTTGTTGTTTTGTTAAACACACGATATGCTTTACTATGTTGTGAATATCCAAGAAAAATTGCTTCATCTGATCTTTCATCAAATTTTCCAAGGTTATGTGTATTCTTTTTCACAAAACATGTACAACCAAACACATGAAAGTATGAAACGGATGGTTTTCTACCACGAAATAATTCATAAGATGTTTTTGTAGTATGAGGTCTAATGTATACTCTATTCATGATATAGCATGCAGTTGCTACAGCTTCAGCCCAAAAATGTTTAGCTATTTACTTTCATTCAACATAGAACGTGTCATCTCTTGTATTGTTCTTCTTTCTTTCAACTACTCCATTTTGTTGAGGTGTATATGGAGCAGAAAAATTATGTTGTATTCCATGTTCCTCACAAAAAGATATAAATGATGCATTATCAAATTCTGTACCATGATCAGTTCTTAAAGAAACAATGGAAAAACCTTTTTCATTTTGTATTTGTTTAGCAAATCTTTGAAAAATCTCAAAAGTTTCTGATTTATGTTTTAAAAAGAACACCCATGTATATCTTGAAAAATCATACTATTACAAGACCATATTTGCTTCCTCCTAGACTCAAGGTTCTAGTAGGTCCAAATAAGTCAAGATGTAAAAGTTCAAGTGGTCTTTTAGTTGTCATCAAATTAATACTTTTGTGTGAAATTGAGACCATTTTGTTCTTTAAACAAGTTGAACATTTAACATCATGCTTTATATTGATTTTGGGTAAACCAACAACAATATTCTTTTTAGATAATTTTTCCAAATGATTGAAATTCACATGTCCTAGTTTTTTGTGCCATATAAATACTATCATTCATAGTCAAAAAGCAACATTCAACATTCATATCAGATGGAGTAATTAAATATACATTTCTTTTTCTATATCCTTCAAATAATTTAATTCCATCAGAATTATATGCAAAACATTTGTTTTTCTCAAAATTCATTTGATAGCCTTTATCACATAGTTGACTTATACTTAAGAGATTGTGTTTTAATCCTTTGACTAAGAAACATTTTCAATCATGTATGGGGGAACCAATTGTACCTGTTCCAATGATTTTACCACGGCTATCATCACCAAATCTTACATACCCTTTTCTTTCCAAACTATGCTAGTGAACAAGGAAGGATCTGTCATATGGCCTGAACATCCACTGTCCAAGTACCATGTTCCTTTTATTTTTGCTCCTTGTTCCTGCAATCAAATAAGGTGATTAAACCTTTTTAGGAACCCAAACAAACTTGGGTCCTTGATAAGTCAAGCTCGTCTTATTTTTTCTTAACTTGATGTGTACTGAGCTTGTTTCTTTTGTAGAAACAATATTTTTCAATATGACCTATTTTATTACAAAATGAACATGCATATGGTTGTTGATAATACCTTTGATTTCCCTTTTATAGTTATAATGTGTTGGATAATCATTATAAGCATACCTGTACCTTCTGATGTACCTTCTGCTAGGATACTTGGTTGAACATACCTTCTGATGTTCCTTCTGCTTACTGTTCTTGCCTTTCTCGTTATGAACAGAAGCTTGTTGTTCGCTGTTTATTTTCTTTCACAAAAATCGTCTTTTTCAAATTGTTTGATGAATTTCCAGATTCATATCCTAACCCATGTTTGATAAAAGATGATCTTTGACTTCCAATTAACATATTCAATTTCTTATCACTTTCATTAAATTTGTTGAACGTGTTCTTTATCGATTGAGATAGATCTTCAACTCTTTCTTTTAATTCCTTAATTTCGGTTTTCAAAACTTCATTTTCTTTCTTGACACCATCAGTTTTGACAAACAATTTCTCATTGTCATTTTTCAAAATATCATTTTCATCAATAAGAAGTTTATTAGTTTGACGCAAAACATCCTTTTCGTTCTTAAGAGCTTTGTTTTCTACTTCTAATTTCGTGATTTTTACATCTGCCCTTTTTAATGCTTTAAGTAACTTTTTCATTTCGGAATAAATGTCATTTTCATTTATATCTTCATCGGAATCAGAATGTACCTCAGATGCAGCCATCAAGCACAAATTTGCTTCTTCTTCATTGTCACTTGTATCTTCTGATTCACCTTCTGATTCATCAAGATCACTCCATGTCGCCATCATAGCACGGCTTTTCTTCTTGAATTTCTTCATTTTCTTTTTCAATATAGGACACTCGTACTTGATGTGACCAGGTTGTTTGCATTCGTAACACACGAGTTCCTTCTTTTCTTTCTTTTCTTCCTTTTCTTTGTAATTCTTTCCTGCACTTGACTTGTTAGTTTTATTGAAATTATTATATTTCTTACCTTTAAAGAACTTGCTCAATCTTCTTGCAAGCATGCCAATGTTTTCTTCCATGTTGTCATCATCGGAATCAGTTTCATCATTTGTGACTTTTCTTGCTTTGAAAGCTATTGCTCTTGAGCTTCCTTCTGCTTCTTCAGTTGTGTTAATGTGTGACTCATAAGCTAATAGTTTCTCCCTTAGTTGACTAAGAGTTAGCTTGTTCAGGTCTTGGGCTTCTTCAATTGCTGTCTTTTTAGCATCCCATGACTTTGGCAATATTCTGAGTATCTTCCTGACTAAATCAGAATCATCCATTTTCTTTCCAAGAGAAGTCAGTTCATTAGTTATAGCAGTAAAACGATTAAAAGCTTCTCTTATTTTCTCTTCAGGTTTGATCTTAAACACTCATATTGTTGCAGCAAAGAATTAATCTTTGTTTCCTTAATAGTATTAGTTCCTTCATAAGTTTTGGATAGTGTATCCCAAATGTCTTTTGCAGTTTCACAAGAAGAAATTAAATAGAATTCAGAAGGAGCTATAGTAGTGAGTAAGAGATTCTTAGCCTTATTGTTTTTCTCAATGTGCTTCAAGTTCATCAGTAAAACTGCCATCATCATAATCACTTGTGTCTCCAAAAGAAATCACCTGCCAAGATGCATAGTCATTAGCTTTTATATAAGTAGACATGCGCATTTTCCAATACAGATAGTTGTTCCATCAAAATATGGAGCTCGGTTAATAGCAATGTTATTATCAGCCATTTGTAAAGATTACTCAAGTAAAATGTATGAACACTGCTCTGATACCAATTGTTGGTCCCGAAAAGATAACCAAGAGGGGGGGTGAATTGGTTATAAAACTTATTTTTCAAAATTTAAACAAATTCCACACTACTTGGTTATAATGGATTTAAAACTTACTTGAAACAATAATCTAAACAAATTAAAGCTTTATGAAAAATTCGGATCAAAATTAAGACAACTCTTTCAAACTTGTAAACCTTCTGCCTAACTCTCTGAGTAAGAAAAATGTTAACAATTTACTCTCTGATTAACCTTCTGAGTAAATAACATATAATATATATATAATGAACTTTCTGATTAACCTTCTGAGCAAACAAAACATAAACAATCAATACTCAAAATAAAAGAGATAAGGAGAAGAGATTGCAAATCGATGTATAGAGGTTCCGCCTTGTGCGTCAATCCTCTCTTCCAGCTCCAAGCCAGGGTCCCGGTACTCCTCACCGGTGTGTTCCACTATCCAATCAATCAATGAAGTTACAAGAGTATTTGCCAATCTTTTGGCTACAATTCACTTAGCTTGATTCTCACAAACAATCAATCAACTAAGCCTACTTGTAACTCTCAACTCACTAAGAGTAAAAACAAATCAAGAGGAATATAAAATTTGATTTTCCTCAATTTTTCGCACAGTGAACAGTAATAAAATTAACAGATTTCGAATGCTTGGATTTTTGAATTTCTCGTGTTGTCTCTGATTTGATCTCTAAAAAATTGTTCTTCTCTGCTTCGTCCTTCTTCTTTTAAAATATTGCAACGGTTAGAAGCTCGATTGGATCAGCTCTTCCAGAATTCTCGCGCGTAGGACGAGTTCTTCAGTTTCCGCAATATCAGCTTTAATTTATCTATCGATTGACTCATTTTGAATTTGAATACTTGAATTTATCTTCATAATCTAGCTTCTGATAATATAAACATCTTACAACTGATATGTTTATCCAAAAGCTGAAAAATCGACTTAATCTTGATCGTGTTGATTCACTGCACGTTATTCACTGTTCATGCTTATCTTCAATCTTCACGTGTAATGATTTTGACACAATCCACAAATTTCTGTCCTTGTAAATTCTTCAAACTAACTTTCTCCTTAAGATAATAATTACTTTAAAAAATAAAATTAGTTAGAACTTTTCGAATTGAATTTGTATTTTCTTTAAAATATTTTCGTGTTCCTTAAATCAATTTAAGAATTCTTAAAACAAACCCTGTGGATTTAATCCAACTTTGTGGAACACATTGAGTATAACACCCAATTTATACTCAACATTTGGAGCTAGGTCTTCAAAAACTAAATCGCGTTGGAAAAACACTTGATCTTGGTGTGGTTCATGTACCTTCTGAGTTTCCCTCTGAGTATTAAACTCATCACTGCAGGTCTTATATATATACTTTCTGAGTAACCTTCTGAAAAGATATTCTCTCTATGTCCAAGTTTCTGAGTTACCTTCTGATGTATAATCTTGCTTAAATACAAAATATTTATCCTTCTGATAAACTTTCTGATATGATTCTATATTGCTAACATTCTTTTCTGCACACTTAAACAAAGTATATGAGAAATACTTAACTCTTTTTGTTATCATCAAAATCATCTCTTGAGAGAAATTAACAATATTATTTGTAAATACATTTAAACAATAAAAATATGATGTTGACCATTCTAATTTCATTCTCATAAATGATACATGTCTAAATAAAAAATTTTTAAAGCAAACAGTTTTTTCAATAGAAAAAACTAAAAGAAAAAAATGTCTGAATTATTTTTTAAATATGTAAAATGATTTGGCTTGATTTGAACCACACTATTCAATTCAAGGTCTTGAACCAAACCATGAATCGTTTTCTTTTCATTGAACTGAACCATAAACTGAATCATTTTGAAAAAAAACTTAAATTTTGCTATGGTTTGGTTTGCCATTCCGTTTTTTTTTTTTTTTTTTCTTAGCAGTTGTAGTATTTTTGACATGCAAACAACATTGTAGTATCACATTTAATGTAGGGATATCTTTTCTTTCTTACAATCTTTAATCAAAGAGCCTTAAGGCTTTAAGGTTCAATATATATATATATGTATATATGTATTTGAAGTTGAAATATAAACAGGAGTCAAAAGTTGAAAAGGTTGATGATTCAATTTAGAAGACGATCCATAGACCAAAAAATTTAAACAACAGTAAATAAATAAATAAATGTTGGAAACAATGCCAACATGCATCTATGTAGCTAATTTAGGCTACTCGTTTAGAGGATCTAGGCCTTTAGGATGTAGTTTGTGCCTATAATCTAGACATCATCACGGTCGGTTTCTGAACTGTGGAAACCGACCTGATCCGTCATCGGTGGTTCCTGAATCGAGAACCGATCCAGGAATGGTGGATCTAAACCAGTAAAAGATCCATCGGTACTGGCGGATCTTTTCTGTTCCATTCCTAAAAACCGTATAACCCGGCCGTTTTGGAACGTCAATTCAAGAACCGGCAGAATTGGCGGTTCTACATCATAAAAATTAAAAAAAAAGTAAGAAAAAAAGAAAAGAAAATTATAAAAAATTGTAATTATAAAACAAATATTTAAAACTATTTGCATAAATAATAATAAATTTTATTTCCTATTCACAATATTTAATGTGTTATTATTAACAACACAAGTAATAAATATATTTGAAATCATATATTGTTAAATTTATACAGACTTCTAACCAAAGTAGACTTTCTTTCTTAACAATGTGTGATTCGTTTTTTATTATTGGGAATTATTTGTATTGAATATTTTATATCGTCACATTGCTAATATAACAACTAAAAAAGTGCAAGTGATTGTATATAAATAAATACGTAATTATAGAATTTCTTTTAACTAATGCTATGAACTTATTGTTAGGCTCAATGTATTTCAAGTTAAAAATTTATTTTGCATTTTTTCTTAGTTAAATTATTTAAATTATTTAATTGGGTTTTATTTTTTTCATGGTTCTTGGTTCCACTAGAATCGGAACCAAATCGTCAGAACCGGCTGTTCCTAAGAACCGAGAACCGGACCGGCTCCCACGAGTCCGTTTCGGTTCTGGTTCCGGTTCTGCTATTTTTGGAACCGGGAACCAGTGGTTCGAATCCAGTTTTAGACCCGAACAGAACCATGACGACGTCTACTATAATCCATGAAAAAATACACTAATCTAAACTTAAGCATTTTCTTTCGCAACGCCAAACAAGTACTACAAATTAAATTTAAAAAAAAAAAGATAATAATAATAATAATAACTTTTCATTCACATACTTTTTCAATGTCTAATCAAAGCAGTTTTGTTTTTCTTTTGGCCATGTGGCAAATGAAATAATGTTTAAGTTAATCTATAATATTAAAGTGTTTGAGAGGATTTGCTTTGTTTAAATTTTAAAAAAGAAGAATAATGAGAGAAAGATATATAGAGTGGTTATATTAATGCACATATACTGTCTCTAAGATAAGAAAAATATAGCAAAATGTGTATTATTTAAGAATGCCACGTATGATTGATTTTCCTATATATATATATATATATATTTTGACACCCATAGCACAGATGTAGACATCCACTAGATTTAAATTAAAAATTAATAGTTTGGTAAATATACATTTTGTTCTCATGTTTTTCATGAATGAACGTAATGTTAGTGTACACTATTTCCTACTTGTGAAAGAAGAAATGATCACACAAATACTATTAAAAAATGAGTAAAGTATACCACAAGATATCAACATATGGTGGTAAATTCATTTAAAGTATCAATATTTCGAGTAATTAAAAAGCAATCAATGTTTTGCAAAGTGAGTGAAATGAGGTAACTGTTGAGAAAAATTGAGGAAAATTCATCAAGATTTTATTTGTTTGTTTCATCATATTATAGTCATTTTGGCATCATATTTTTATCATTTTCAAATAGATGTTTGCCAAGAAACATGTATCAATGAAAAACTGACAGTTTTACTCATAAATTGACCAAACAGATACGATACAAATATGATACAAATAAGCTATAGACATAGATAAGATACAGATATGATACAGATAAAAATCCAACAATCCAAATAGACCCCTCGTAGGTGATACTTTAAATGAATTTTGTGAAACGTTGATACTTATTTGACTTACTTGATGAAAGTTGATTCCTTTTTGAAACTACTTAAAATGCTGACCCTTAAATGAATTTACCCTGAGGACATTGATATCTTCTAGTGTAATTTACTCTAAAGGAAATTGAACAACAAGGAAATCGATAACTTCTATGGAATCTGATTTGTTGTGTAGAATAATGATAGACATGTGGAATGGTGAAGAATGATATAACTAATTTGTTAAATCTAATAAAATTTAGAATAATATTCAAATTAAAGATAGGTTCAAATAATAATATAAGTATTCTTAGATTATTGATGAAGTTTTTAACATGGAGAATTTAGAATAAGAATCATTAAAACTGATCTAACAAGTCTTAACTTTTTCCGATGACTCATATACCCTCCCTGATCATCCACACACAATTGGTCTTAAGCATATATCATCAAGAAACCATGAAGAAGAAGAGCCACCTATATATAAGGTATCTTTTCTCATAAATTAAGAACTACAAATTTGATGTAAGTGTGAAATATAAAGAAACTACATGTCTATCCTTCTCGATTCCTCTCCACTTAATCTGATTTAAAGTATCTTCTCAAGCCACATTACTTCTCTATAAAAAATTGTTACATCTATAAATGATAACACTAAACAATGGCAATCAACCAAATATTATAAGTAATGGAGACTAGGTAAGTTCCATTTCCTATGAAGAGGCATCATTTTCTCTCACATGTTTATGAGCTATCAATTTACATGAGGGTAGTGGCTACTTCATAACAAAAAGTAAGGACAAAACACTCTATCTTGCCTGCTATTGAGAGTGTATAAGCAACCATGTTATCAAATCTTTTTGGTGGTCTAATTCAACATCTCTACTGATGACTAGGTGTAAAATACGTTAGTACAACCACACAATTAAATTAAACTGTAGATTATAGTTTTAACTTTCGAAACAAAAATTTACACATTCATCTTTCCTAATGTACTCTCTATCAAACCCGAACTAGTTTGTTTCAATCTAATTGCAATAGACTCATTAAATATAGCATCTTTACTGTAGTTACTTTCCTTGCATCTAGGTGTATAACTAGTAGGTTTTAACTCTAAAAAGCGTACCCTAAAAGATTCATTCAATGAACTTATGCATCTAATTTGTCCATACTTACATAAACTTACTTTAATAATTGAAGACCCTAAGTTATGTATATATTTACGAAGCAATTGGACGTTCCTCAATCTTATTCTCATGCTCTTTATGAGGTAAACAATTCATAATGTAAAATTTCGTGTTATAGCCTTTGTTTTCCAAGTTCAATATAAAGCATACATATGACTTTCTCTACCAACATTGTACAATAGTTCTATAACTCCATTTTACTGTAGGCAACATCTTACAATGTACTATACCCTATTCAAGTGCAAAATTCAATGATCCCATTGTTCATTAATTTAAGCCTATTATCGATTCTCACTAAATTGTTGACCTTCTACTTTAAAATAAAGTCCCTTAGAGCTGAAAACAATGCATTAGACAATAAAGATTATCTTTGTATTAATTTCATTAAACTTTACATATCTTGCTCCATACTAACATATCCTTATCCATCTTGTAATTACTAAACTTTGTTGTCATGACCCTAATATAGAATGGGATATTTCTAGAGTTGTTATATTACATAAATAGCTGCAATATGAAAACTATCTTATTACTTAGAAGTTTCAAGACTTTACTTGAGTACCTACCTCTCATTTTAATTATAATACTTACAATATACTTTTTTGTTTGAAGGTATCTATAGAAACCAATATCTTTTTTAGTTGTCCAAAATCGCAAGAATTCGATATTCCTAACCGATCATTTTAATATTTATTACAATAAAATGTAACTAAGTTACAAACACAAATAATGTTAAAGGTCGTAGGGGTACTCACTTAGTCATAGTGTCCAAACAACTACAAATAGTCCTTAGAAAAAGCTATCTTGTCATCTAGTTGACCTGTATATGCAAAGATAGTGAAACAAAACTTTGTGAAACATTGATATCTCATTTTATTTGTTTTGTGAAATATTAATTGCTCTTTTTAATCACTCAAAAATCCAATATCTTTAATAAACTTACCCTCAAATGTTAATTTCTTATGGTGTAATTTACCTAGTTCAAAATCCAAAGATATGTCAATAACAACAAAAAACAATATGACACAATAAAGAGTTGAATAGATTGCAGCAAACTTCTTTTCTAGCTAACAATTTGCATTATATTTTACTTTGTTTATGCACTGAAACTTGAGGAAATCTTATATCTTTCATTCCTCAAGTTTAATTTGTAATTTTTGTGAGATTGTGAATTTTAGTTAACACACTATCTATAATTTTGGAATTATTTGACATAGTGGAACATACTCATATAGAATACAATATCCCTACATTGAGTTGGAAGAGTCGACTAATGCACAAGCTAGAAGCAGTATCCATCGTGCAAAATTTTCTTCCCTCTCTATGTTTAATTTCATGCATATTTTAATTGTGTGGTATTTTGTTAAACTTTAAATTAATTGATGGATCATAATTGTTAAATAATCAAAAAGACATTTTTAATATGTTAAAAAATCTTTGTTTTTACTTGTAATCATACCACCCTCACTTCGACTAATAATTTCGATTCATGGTATGCCATATCTTATGGAGAAAGCCCTATCACAAGGAAAGAGTGGTGATTCGACACTTACCACTAAGAGTAAGAAAGCCATCAATAAGTTCATAAGGCTAAGAACCTTTTTCTTACTACTATAGGTTCATTAGAATATCATCTCATATCTCTTTATAACATGACCAAACAAATTTAGGATACTTAGTGTAATATATATGAAAGAACTAACATAATAAAAAACACAATGATAGATACATTAATTGATATAGATTGGAGAATCCACGCGTTTTATGGATCTAGAGGTGCAATGCAATCTAAGGATTTACAATATTTTTGGATTTTTATAATTTATGTCAAAATTAAATTAAAAGTATGAAAGATCTATTCTAAAATATGATGCATGAAGAAAAGAATCAAACTAGTTATTTCACTCAATTGATATGATGCACGATCAAAGGAAGTAATTAAAAATAATCTTGAGAAAGAAAACTCAATATTTCTTAAGGGGTAATTGATCATAAAGGATAACAAGATGTCAAAAGATGGCCAAGTTCCCCTAGCATAAACCTAATGACCCTTATCTACTCCCACAACTCAAGTAGGGGTAATAATGGAACATAAAGTCAAAACAAATAAAATAGGGAGCTAAAAAATAAACATAAAAAACAAAACATGAAGGCATGTTGCACATCTCAGCCATGCATCAGGTTGTGTAGTCTACTGATTGAACAATTAGCTCTTCAAACTGGCCTCATCACTGCCATGGAAATTGCTGTAGTCTAAAGAATAGTCGTGATCTCCTCAACCTCCTCTTTCCTTCGAAAACAATGTGTTCATGCTTACGGTCTCAAACATAGGCATGTCTTTAAGCACTTGCTTGGGTACAAGAATACTTTGCATCATGCAAGCCTCTACAGGTCCATTTGCTTTCTCAGTTTCAAACATTGTCTTGGGCATAAACGTAAGCTTCAATATTGATGAGTTTCTCTTCAAGTCTTGCCCTTCCTCCATGCTTGTGTACATAGCAAAGTGTATTGTATAACAATCCTTTAGCTCTAGATCAAGTTATCGATCAAAATGACCCATGGTTCCTATCATCGTCCTTGGGCTCATGAAGATTTACCCTCAAATAATGATCAAACTCATTCGAAAATATGGTGATTAATCTATCACATTGAAAGTAATTGTTTTCTCAATGTATGTTATAAGATTCTATGACTTGCTTAACTATCTTGCATGACCCATCAACTCGAGGTGTTAATTTTTGTCCTTTCATCCCTAGAAATCGATCTTCTTAAGATGAATCCACTAGATCACCAAGCTCAAAATCAACTCTTCATCTACTCCGCTTTAGTTATCTTAAGCAATAGAAGATTTAGGAAGAAAATGTAACGGTGTATTGATATTAAACATAAATCACTTCAAAAGGTGACTTGCCTATCACTATTAACCGAGCGATTATAGGCAAATTCACAATAGACAAACATGAATCCTAATCCTTCAAATTCTTCCCAGCTGTGGCTCACAATAAGGAACTTAAAGTTCTATCACAACTTCAGTTTGTCCATCAGTTTTTGTATAACATGTATTACTAAACAAAAACTTTGTACCTAGTCCTCCACAAGGTCTTTAAAAAATAACTTAGAAATTTTACATCTCTATAAAAAACAATAGATTGCAATATACACGAACTTGAACACCTCTTGCAAAAACAAACAAAAAATATAGATCCGTAATTGATTTTATGGCAAGGAAAAAAGTATGCCATTTTTCTAAACTGATCTACTACCATTATAATTGAATCATGTCCTTTTTGAGTTCTAGGAAGGCCCATAATAAAATTCAAGCTTAAATCCATTATGCAAATTCACCTAAAAAATTGCATCATGATTAAACTCTCTAAGACATCACATAAGGACCAAACAATCTACCAACAGCTTCCATAAAGACATTCCTTCAACAGCGACCTAACACTTAATAGTACTACACTAGACAATAAAACAAAGAATACATAGCACAACATCTTTATCCCTACGGGGTTCCACTTCTGCATTCAATCTTCCATGAATTTGGCTTCTTAAGCAAAAAAAGAAAGGTTTGGTGGCCAGAGCTTGTTGATTCATGATGCTTCTTGCTCCTCTTCATGTTAGCCTTAAGATACTAGTGCATACATCACTTCTTCTTCTTATCCTTTTGGCTTAGGCTTGATTCACTACCCATCTTTCAGTCTCATCCTACATGGGAAAGTCTTCTTCAGGGTTTGACTCAATCATAACCACATTTGCAAATGTCGACCTCACTTCAATTGCCATCTCTTGCATTGGAGTTGTAAACTCCTCAATTTTCGGGTAAAATTTGAGTAAACCCTAACCCTAATCAAACCGGAATTTTAAAAGTCAATAATGATCAAGGAAAACTAGCAATTTTAACTCCGGCAATACGACGCTCAAAACTTGAAAACAATAGAAATGAGCTAATTGTGGATTATAGTTCAAATTGATATAACGAAGACTAAAGAGATCAGATTCCTTGGAAATTTGATTGTTTCGGACTCGAATAAGAATAGTTCTTGAAAAATGTGCCATGGTGCCCCAAATAGTAAAAATATTCCAAAATTACTGTTAAACTCATATTTATACAAGGATTTCAAAAATATCATTTTCATAATATTTCAGTAACTAAAAATATCAGATATAGCTTATTTATGTATATTTTCCTTACTACCAGTATCTTATTGGTCTAGTCTATCATTCATTACTATTCTCGTATCTCTACTTTTTCTTCTAAACCTATTCTCACAACTTACACATCTACATCTTATATTTTCTTTTTCAATACAACTTTTTACTAAACTTCTCTTACACTTTATTACATTTATTGATCAAATTAATTTTTTTCACCCACTCTCTCTCTTCTCCTCCATAGAATCAGCACCTCCCCTTTCTCTCACTATCTATTTATTTTTCCTTTTTAATTTATTTTATTACATATAAAATCGAACCACATTTATCTATAAATACATTCTCTCCCTCCATTTCTTTCAGACAACCCATTATACCTACCAAAACTCTACCAAATTTCCTCGTAACTTTTCTCTCTAAAAGTTGTCTCTTAAACACTCTCTACCATCCACTTCTCTCTAAGAAGAATATCAAATACATTATCTATTCGTTTTTTCACCTTCAAATCCTCTATTAGCATCAGGTAAATTTCCCAAAAATATCTTCATGTTTATGTCAACATAACATGACCATAGTGTATGTTTCCTAAACCCATGGGGTATTATGGAAGTAATAATTATTATGTCTTGTTTAACAATTTTTAAGTATTATCATTATTGTTGTTTATATTATTATGCTTTATTTTGTCTCCTATCTAACTTTATTATTGTTAAGTATTTTTATGAATCTATATTCTTAGAGCCTATAAGCACTAACATAATTTTTATTTATTCATGCTCTTATATTTATTGTAAATTATTTGTGTTTATTTCATGCAATTTTAGTAAGACTAGTCATTATAGTCTTAGACTTGTCATCATCAAGTCAAAATGTTTTATTTTTCTTTCTTTAGATTTGTCCATAATCTAAGTTGGGGAGTCTTGATATAAATATAAGACTCCTATGTTTTTTTTTATTATTTTCTTGCTTTTTTTTTAGAATTAGTCCATTCTAGTTTGAGAAAGCCTTGATGCAAGCTAAGACTTCCCAATACTTTATTTTACTTATATGCTTATTTAATTTTATATGAACTTTATTTTTATGTATAGTCTCTTTTTTACATAATTACAAGTTCAAATTCATACAAGAACATAATGTTGTTGTCTTGATAAAATTTTCAACAAATCAAATGGAGTTATTTCTCTCACTTAAAAATAAGAATTAAACTCTCTAAAAACATGAATTTAACACCCAGGAAAAATTTCCATTAAAACTTAAGATCATGATTCAACAATATTCTTTTTCAAAAACATAATTAAATTCATCATAATTAAATTTTTAAGTGTTGTCATTATACAAAGTTTCTTCAAAACTTAATTGAATAGTTCCGTTACTCTCTTTTCAAAATACTAAAATAAATTAGTAAATCTTAATGTTGAAAATTCTTTGTTATATAATTTTTTTCTTAGAGAACTTGTTTATGGGATTCACCCCTCCATATTGAAAAACATAAAGAATCAAACAATTTTTCTTAGTCAAGTTTAAGATCAACTCACTAGTTGAAATTCCACTTAGAAAATAAAATGGATATAACTTAGGAAAATGGTTCAACTATAATCTTTTCAAATTATTAAATAGATTATTATAAATTTTTTATGTTGATAATTCATTGCTACGCAAAATTTTTATAAGATTTATAGCAACACCTTGAAAAATATTAAGAACAATCAAGTCAAAGATTAAATTCAAATCACTAGTTTAACATTCACTTAGGAAAATAAAATTTTTATTGGGGACTTAAAGAGCCAAGTTTTAAGGAAAAAAAATTTATCTTTATGTAGTTAAGAAATATAAAAAATGATGGTTTTATAAGAATAAAAATTCATTACAAACAAACCAAAATTTTGTTTTCTTTCAACAACTTAGAGAAAGATTTTGTGAACTTCATTCTCCAACTTCTAGAAGTAAATTTTTATGAAAAAAATCATTGTTAAGACAAATCACTAGAATCATGCATATAATATCAGTATATATCTATATTAAAGAATTTTTCAACTATATAAATATCTATGTATTGATATGGACTTTTTGATGAAGTAAGATTTTGAAAAGTTATAATTTAAGGGTTGGGATTTTCATGCTAAATTTGTACTGACCCATTTTAAACCCAAATGGCTTTTAATATCGAAAATAACCTTAGAAATAGATAGATCTTTTGAGTAGGTAGAAAACGACATCTTATATGCGAAATCTGAGTTAAAATAAGCAAATTACAACCATTTTAAGTTGGAATTTTCATTCATCCGATTTTTAACGAAAATAGTGACATAGAATTAGAAAGTTTAAGTAAACTTCCATGAGATACTCATTATGGGTATATTTTTTGTTTAGGTGACGACGCTTTGGAGGATCCATATTCGAAGGACTATTACGAGCAAAGAATGTTTAGCAAGGATGGCCGAGTGAGTTTATCTTCTACTTTTTCACATTTGTTTGTGCTTGTAGCTACATGCACTAAAAGTAGAAAAAGATGAAAATGAAATATGCATGGTAATGTTAGCTGAGGGTATACTAAGCATATCGAAATATGAATTGTTGTTAATTAAATTTGTGATTCTACTATTATGATGGAGTGTCTGCAAATTCTATGGTCACTTTTAAAATACCTTAAGCTCATGTCAAGAATTATATTAATTGATTCATGCGTATCATATAAAGAGTTACATTGCATGTAGCTACTATGCCTTGGTGGGACAAGAGTATAGTAGTGAGGTATTCGCAGGGATGGTATGACTACCAAGATGGGCAAATAGGAGTTGGAAAGAACTATTTTAGGATGTGCAAATAGGAGCCAGAAAGAACATCCTGGATGATGAAGATGGGTTTTAAAAGCTGGAATACCTAACCCAATGGAGGGCGTAAATCCATTCAAACATATGATTTTCGGCAAATCATATGTACTGCTTACTCACGTGTTTTGATGTATTTCATATGCCTATTTAATAACTTGTTTGATTTTATTGATAGGTGTATGCTAATTCGAGAATATTCCCACTAAGCTAGTTAAGCTTACTCCCAATAGATTTTTATTGACACAGGATCAATATCTCTTATACCCGAGACCTCCGATTATCTGGATAAGCTTATGCTTTTGGGAAGCTTTTAGGGAAATCCTTTTGAAGATTTTACAATAGCTTTCCTTTAAAATTTTTATAGTTATAATCATTATTATATGTAAGATTCAGACCATATTTTGAATATTGGAGATTTAGCAAGGGAATGCCCCTTAGATGATGTAAAAAATATATTTTTATGATATTGACGATAATATTTATTTAGATTTTTGCATGCTATATTTACTTTATCAAACTACACTTCCCACATGTGTCTCCTATTGTTGTGATAGATACCTTACATATGGTGTCGAAGCTTTCATGTGATTTCGGAAAGTCATTCCTAAGCTTCAATACCGTATGTAGCGGACTGCCTCGCTTAGGGTACCCTTTAGGGTGTGACAAGAGTATACGATCGATTTTAGCCCAATGGATCATCCTCCAAAAGGGGCTTGATCTCCAATCAGGGATGGCCAGGTCTTCCTCATGGTTCTCCTTTGGGTCTTCCTCCTCTTCTTCTTCCTTAACTTCTTCCTCGACTTCCTCCATTTCCTCTTCTGGTATGTCTTCATTCACCTCTGCATTCCACCTAATGCTTGGTGGATGGATAGCAGGTTAACATTGGCTTAGTGATTATGGGAATACATTATGATAAATGCCACACTAAGTAGAAGTGCAACTCATATTCGGCTTTCAACCATTAAGTATGATCACTGAGTTGATCATATGCAAAGATGTAGAGGGTTCCTACTATCCGCTAAGTCCGAAAATCTAAGAAAGTGGGTTCCCCTGATTCTTCAGCACGAACATCATTTCTAATCTTATGCTAAGCTTGCGGCTATGTTGTTTTTCCTAAGTTTTTTAATTTTAATTCTATTGTCCTTTCCCTAATCTTACTATTCTAATATCACCTTAAACTATCACGCTTCGAGGGGTACATTAAACATGACAACTTGCCAAACATAATATAGAAGCTTAGGAATGACCACCTTAGTCACTCATAGGTTTCCACATTATACGCAAGGCATACTTCACATTAGAAGGAACACAATAGAGTAGCACAATTTATGAAGTTAATAATTAAATAGCAATACAAGAGAAATATACAACGCTAAACTTTATCAAAGTAAATTACATTTCTTTGGGCATTCCTCCATTAAAACCATAATGTCATAAATTACAATCATCCTTAATTGTCTCCAAAATGGAAATAAAATCCTCGTAAATAAAGCATAAGATTCCACTAGAATTCTACTATCTATTCACTTGCAAACTTCCCTTGGAAGCTCCCTCAAAAGTCACCAATTGCTTACCTAAGACATAAAAAATCTTGGTCTTAGGTGAATCTAGAGATATTCCTCAGACAGTAGAAATCTATAGGGGTATGAGTTACAACACATTTAGTTAGAATATTCTCACAAAACATACCTATACAAATAAATGACAAGCATGTTTATTAAGCATCCATAAGCTATGTGACAAGCACATGAACAACAAATACATATAGTCAACCGAAGACCATACATAGAATGAATTTACGCCCTTTAAGCTATGTGACAAGCACATGAACAACGAATACATATAGTCAACCGAAGACCATACATAGAATGAATTTACGCCCTCTGTATCAACGGTTGGGGAATGCTTTAAAAAGGGAGTCCTTGTGACCACTATTAATTTGAAAAAGAGGTCTTTACAACCACCATTACTGGTCCTTAGCAATCAATCCTGTGAAGCTCCTCCAACAGGTCATATTCCTCAAACGATGGAGCTCTTTAAGCTGGAGCAGGACTTATACTTTATGTACAATTAATTACCCATCCGATCCTACGTGTAAGAGTAGCAGCAAAAGTAATTGTGAATCAATAATATGCAATACATGACTTATTTCTTTAATTTGTCTAAATCATGTTATATCTCATTTAAGGGGTGGTCAAGCAACTAATCACACACTCGTCATAATAAGATAAAGTAACATGGCATATTGATCATCCATATTGGGGCTTCGGTATACTTAAGATTCATTTATCACACAATACATCACACAAATGTATTCCTGTATATCCCCACAACATTTTCATTTTTATCTTTTCCCTATTATTAGTGTAACTATTCTTCAAGATACATAAGGCACAGGGAAAAACTCACTTAGCCATGGGATGATTTCTTAATCGAAGTAATCTTCTGCGAATAGTGCTTTGTAGTTTGTGTCACATGAACAAAAGAAATATCTAAAATGAGGATTTTGTGCTAACTTTACTTGAATTTCTACTTCTATAATTTCTATTTCTGCTACTTTTTCCGACTACCTTATTTAGATCTTAAAATGACCATAACTAACTCATTTTAATTCTGATTTTCGTATGTGAGTAGCCGATCTTTACCTACTTTGAATGTTCTATCCATTTCTAAGGTCTATTGATCATATAAGGTCTTTATGGTCTTGGGATGATAGGGTCAGATTTTGCCCAAATGTCATTTTTAATTTCATTTTTGACAATTTCAATGATTTTACTCTATGTAGACTCTCTAAGACATGTATTTATTATTCCTATATAAAATATATAATTGAAACATTAGAATGGTTCATTATACATTCATGATATTAGTGATGTTTCTCAAGAGAATTTCCTTAAAGAAGTTGTTGTAATAAAATTTTTTAAACATTTTATCTACTTTGATAGAAAAATATCGAGTTCATGTGTTTTATGAGAAGAATTTCAAAGCTGGAAAAATTTCAAGTCTTTTATTGATGTCACGACATTATAATAAAAATTGAACATGAACTTATTTTGTTTGATTATTTTTCTAATATCAAAACCAAGTTATATTGCAAAGATACATTAAAATTTCGCATTCCCATTTATTTTCTACATGTCATGGCATTCTTGTGAAAAATAAGGGATCGAGTTTGTTTTCAAATTTCTCTTTTGTTGGATAGCTTCCCATGTATTTGAAAATAAGTTTTTGAAAATATTTTACATAACAAAGAATTGTTAACATGTAGAGGTTTATAAATGATGAAGCTCCCACTTTATGCTAGGCCTCTTGAATTGAGTAATGAATAATTTAACAATTTATAATCATCATCTTGTTATTACTTTTTTTTTCTTGTTAGAAAATTTTAGCCATCATAGCATTTGGAGTTTAAATATCATTTTATCATTATTACAATATCATTATGAGCATTACACGTTTATGAACATAAAATAAATTCTTGAACAATGTAATATCATAACATAAGGACAAATAAATTCTTGACAAGTTAAATTGAATATTAACAAAAAGGTAACTGATGTGTGTATGATCACAAGTCTAAAATTTATAATCCAATTAATTCAGATCCACACAAGGCAGCGTACCTATCTTGTAGTATGGAAATTAACTCGGATGTCGTCCTAAAGATCTATGGGCAATTACTAGTAATACCCTTTCACTACTATCTAGTCTAAATTATCAAAAGATTGTATTGACCCTAATAATTAATTATGCTAATAATTGAAAAACCCTAATTATAGAATATGAAAGCTTTCCTTAATTTAATTCAATTCACAACAATGCCCCTAGTTTTGTTCCACCCTAACTCTTAATACTTATGATAAATTTAACTGATGAAAAATCAAATCTTGAACTGCAGGGTTTCTAAATTAGACCAATTACTTTCTTCAAGTCAATTGATTCCTAATTTTACATGAGAAAATGGGAATCTCTTCCTTCACTCACGCCAATGTAAATTTGCATAAAACTCACAAACCCTAAATAATAAGAATTAATCTTTATTGTAGAAATTCAAAGCCTCCCTATGTCTAGAAAATGCAAATTTTAATTTGTAAGATCTATCTTAGTTAGTGAAATCTCTTCCTAACTAATAAGATCAACAAGCAATAATCCTGGCTAAAAAAATATCACAAGACAATTAAATACACATGAATGAATTCAAGATCAAAACTTTTCATCAATTGATTACAATTCAGGACATAAGTTAGGTTTCACAAAACCTAGGGCATATAAATCTACTCTTTCCATATGATAAACAACAGAAACAATAGATCTAGAAGAGTTTAAAAAAAACATAATGACAAAAACCCTTTTGAAACAATTGTTGTGTGACTCTGGATGTTTGTGCCGCCAATTGTTCTTGAAAAGCTCTCCAAAAGACGACCTCTAGGTTAGGAATGATATCTGACTCTCTCTCCCTCTCAAACAATGAAAGAAAGCCGTATTTATATAAAATTGCTCATACACTGGTACCTTATATGACCCGTGTAGGTTGGGGCGTGTACATCATAATTCCAGCGCATTTCCCTTTGTTGTCATGTGTACACTACTCATCCATCACTACCCCCGTGTAGCTCGGTCGTGTACATTAAAAAAGCTGATTTTCTTCAAGTTTATCCTCCAAATCTACACCAGTAGTGTATAATTACTAGTGTATGACCACAACTTCATCTATGCTCTATAATCCTTCAATAACTTGGTTTCTTTCATGATAAATCTCTTGAAAAGCTCCATTGTTCCATAATCATCCCTGAAACAAATAATTAACCCAATAAAAGTCTTTCCTTTGATGAATTACTCAAATAGCATATAAAATATGCTCAATAATGCACAAATAATGAGGTCTTAGGACACTTATCAAACTTCCCACACTTAACCGTTTGCTTGTCCCAAGTAAACAACAAAGGACAAAGAAAATCCATCATCAAAATACCCATGAATTCTTCATAAATTCAGAGTTCATTTAGCATTCATCAAGTCTTTAGACCATAGCGACTCACTTTGTACCTATTGCTCAAACCTACCATATAAAATGTAATTAGCATAGTAAAATCAAAATTTAAAGATGAATCCAGTAAGTCAAACTTTACCCTCACCATTTAACAGTAGATTCCAGAGTCACAAAGTAATTACAAAGTCAAACAATAGCAAAAGAGACCCGGTTATACTTCACCACCTATTAACGAGTATATAAACTTTTCAACCACTTCTCTAAGCACAATAACATAAAGTGAAAGTAATTGCATCCGTTTTTTTCCTTGGATTTTCTCCTTCATTTTATATCTCTTCGAATTTCTTTTTATAGCCTTCAAAGGGATTTCCTTTGGATGGGGTGTAGCCCGTATCTTTTCAGCTCTTATTATTTATTCAAAGCTCATATAATGAACTTTTGCATTTCTTTCCTTCTCGTTATAGTGAGTTCATTGAGTCGGTATATCCCTGGCTTATCACCCAAGTAACCAGGTTTTAAAGGGACGCCATCGAACTCTCCCTCACTCTAACATTCAAGTTCAAAATACTCATAACTCAATTGCTTGAGTCATTAGAGTAAAGGCTGTTTTTTTTTTTTTTTTTCAAAGAGGTTATTCATAAAGGATCACCGAGTGATTAAACATCATATGCTCTTTCACAAAATATTAGGAGGGCTCTCAAAATTTTGAAAAGAAAATATACAAATCACAAGTTTAAAAACATAACCGTTTAACTTTAACTAAGACTTCAATCCCCTTCTAAACTCTAAATTCCATTACTAAATAGAAAGTAAGATTACCCCACCTAGATTTTCCTAAATTTTAACTAGTATACCAACTACAAAATAGGTGAGTAAGTACTATGTAAGTCGCTTTACTTTAATTTGAATGCTAATTCAAATAATTTTTAAAGAGTATAATTTTCAAGATTTATCTTAACTCAATTCATATTCAACTGCCAAGCACATTTGCAAACTTGTAAGTGGGGGAATTTGATTTAAAAACTTAGGTTCAACAATTCAAATCATCATCAAGTTAATATGATCAATCAGTACATGCAAAATCTATCAAGACCCAAATATTCCTTCAAAATACCCCTTCCCCGCACTTAATGAGGCAGTGTCCCCAATGTCTCACAATGCAATGCAAACTAGGAAAAGAGGAAATAAAGGAATAAAGAAAAGAACTTCCCCATGTGAAAGCAGTTTCCAGGAATAATAGCTGACTGCAGCACCATCAGAAGTAAGGGTTTGTGAACCCAAAAAAAATTGAGCCACATGACCTAAAAAGAAAATCAAAACAAAAAGAAAAAGTTAACCTATCTATACATCCATCATCAACCATTAGAAATCAGCAACAAAAGAGTCTTCCCACAACGGATCTCAATAAGAAACAAACATCAGATTAAGAAAGTCAAAAAGAAATAAAAATATCTCAAGTCTGATCAAATCCAGCGAGGGTACATCACTTATCCCCCTCCTCCTCATCATCTGCATCATCATCATCATCCTCATCACATCTTCATCATCATCCTCATCCTCATCAGTTTCCTCCTCATTATCGGAAGTAGCGACCGCTTCATCTTGAGAAGTCAATTACTCAGCACAATCAGAGCTTTCCCTTCCTTTGATACACCCTAGGCTATGGAGTTTCCTCAGAAATAGTCCTCTCAGGTGAGGACTCATAAGTCGGGAGATTCCTAAGCAGTGGGGAAAAACACCCAGCAAGTGTCTGGAGAAAACTCCAAACGGCTTTCCTAAATTTCTTATTCTTTAACCTTTCTTTCTCATGCCTTTTTTTCGCCGCTTCGAACTCCTGTTTGGATAGCAGCATATCAGAACCACCAAGTGATCCCCGAAGAGACCCAGCTGGATCGCTCGTGGTAGGTCAAGGAGGTGTAGTATACTCTCTAGAAGAACTCTGCCCCATATGTATCTTCTTAAGTCCCCAATGTCTGAAGGGGCCATCCAAAACAGGTTTAATATCAACCTTAACATCATCAGGTGACGGGTACTTCCAAATCTCCATCCCCATGAGCAGCTTAGTGATGTAACCTGCACAGAATATCCCCTTTGTCCGGGTGTCAGTAGCTTGGCAAATGAGAAAAAGTGCTAACTTAATACCAACATTGATCTTGCGTCTCTTATCAATGCTATGTAAATAGCTCAGCTCAAAGTTATTTACCACTCCATTACTACTCTTTCTAGCACCAATCGTATGAGAGAAAATGTGGTGAATAATCTTGAAATCAGCACTTACCATGGCAGACGCTTTAGATCTAGATAGCTCATACCGAATAGCACAATCACACAGCTACTGCCAGTAATCTTGAGGCTCCACTGTTCGGGGTAGACCCACTGTAAAGAATGAAACTCAAATGATGTAATTTCCTATTGAGTGTACAGACCCATATACTGGCAGAATTGAGCTAAAGAAATCTTGTGCACTTTCCCAAAAGCTTGAAATGACAAAACATCCTCGTTGATTGACCTATCATCCTCCTCTTCATGTCTTAAAGTGGATAGCACCTCCAAAGTAATACTCCTATAAGCAGGAGTCCGAATAGCAAACAGTTGTTCCCATGGTCCCAAAGACAAAAGCTCACAGATCTGCTGCTCCTTGCCATACTCAGCAAGCATGGGCCAATTTACGTACTTGTGAGCTCCAAAAGGCTTCTTGTCCAACCTAGTTTTCCTAGCTTTGCTCCACAGTTGATCAGACAATAGTGGACCAGCCTTTTTAGCTTATGAGACCTTTCTTTTTTGAAGGTGGTACTGAAGTAGATTGAGAGGATTTAGACTTCTTGTTTACTTCATTCGTTCTTGCCATCTTACATGAAAATGAGAGAACAAATTTGAGTAATAAAAAGAGACACAAGAAGTAACATTAAGAACATGGAGACGAAAGTGGAACAAGTGTGTGAAAGTTGTATGGAAACTTTGCATACACTAGTCATTGTACACGACTAGTGTAGGGGTAGTGTACAACCAAAAAAATGTAAAATTTAAAATCAACACGAACGCGGAAAAACCACTCGTGTAAGAACTCATGTTGAGAATCATGGTTGTCACTAAAATAATAAACCAACTTCAATCACTAAAAATTCAACCAATTTTCCTTCAAATCCCAATTTTCGCACAAAACAAACCCTAGAACTGCGATTAGGATGATATAGCAAGAATTCTTACAAATTGACATGCACATTGTATATTAGAATGATCTAATTGCACTAAAAACACAAAAGCCCCAATTTTCTTGCCAATTAAAAATCTCACATGAACCCTAGAATTGCTTGCGCGTGAAATCATGCATGATTAGAGCAAAAGAAAACATAACTAGCACTTCAAAAATGATCAACAACAACACGCATACTCCATTAATATAATCACACTTCACCCAAATTCGTCTCAACTTCATAAAGCTTCAAAACTCCACAACTTTCGCATGGCTAGACGAACCAAAAGAAAACACTTAATGAGGAATAGGAAGAAATTGATTACTTACCTTTGTTCATGATGATGATCCCGATCGTGAGTCCTATAATGTGGTGATGGTGTGGTTGTGTAAGGGAGTGAGAGGAGTGTAATGTAGTGTTGTGTTATGTAGGAATGGGAAAGAGAAAATGGGAAGAGATAAATACCAGTGTGTTCGTGAAATGCAAGGACTGGACGTACATGACCCAAGATACATGGGTCGTGTAGGACGACTCGTGACTCCACAGTAGGAGTGTCTCCCTACACGCTCTCCTACACGAGTCGTGAAACGACTCATGACTCACAGCTCGCTGATCTTGAATACAGTAGTACACGAGTCATGTAGATGACTCGTGACTTCACAGTAGCCGCAACATACACTACCTAATACACGAGTAGTGTAGACGACTCATGAAAGCACAGTAGCTAGAATTCATACACTACCTAGTACACTGGTCGTGTAGACTCATGAAGGCACAGTAGCTAGAATTCATACACTACTCTAGTACACTGGTCGTGTACTATGGTAGTGTACACTGGGAGTCATTTTTTTTTTTTTTAATCCTAAGTGTCAAAGGTTTAAAATAATGCATATGATAGAATACTTACCTAGAACACTTAGCAATTTGAAATCCTCCTCTTTACCTTCCTTGGTTGTGATTTTCCCCACACTTAGCATGAAAACTCAAGTGTCTCTTCGACTATGGCTCAACAATCTGCAAAAACGGGATGTTAGGATAGAAAAGCTAGAAAAAGAAAAACTTACCTATCAAAGTCAGACATGGGTTGCCTCCCATGAAGCGCTGTTGTTTAACGTCGTTGGCTCGACGTTCTCAAGCTCTTCAAAGCTAATTATCTGGTGGATGGAGTTTAAACTCCTCCCGGTCCTCGTTTTCTGCTCCTCCTCCTAAGTACAATTTGATCTTTGGCCATTCACCTTAAACGTGCCTTGCTCAGGATGCTCCAATCCACAGCACCATGTGGAAAAATTTGCTTTACCAGAAAAGGCCCGGACCATCTCGATTTCAACTTGCCCGGGAAAAGCTTCAACCGGGAGTTAAATAAAAGCACTTGATCCCCTACCTTGAACTTCTTTGGATGACGAATGTGTGCATCATGAAATCGTTTCGTTTTTCCTTGTAAAGTTTCATATTTTCATATGCAGTCATCCTCCATTCATCTAATTCATTCAACTGAAATTTTCTTTTGAGTCCCGAAGAACTTAAATCAAAGTTCACTTGCTTGATTGCCCAATACGCCTTATGTTCAATTTCCACCGGAAGGTGGCACGCTTTCCCATACACCAATCTATAGGGAGTCGTCCCCAAAGGTGTTTTGTAAGCAGTCCTGTACGCCCACAAGGCATCATCGAGTTTCTCCGCCCAATCTCTTCTGTGATGACTAACCGTCTTTTCAAGGATCCTTTCAACTCTCGATTTGACACTTCAACTTGACCGCTTGTCTGAGGATGGTAAGGTGTGGATTCGATGAGTAACCCCATATCTCCTCAAAACTTTTTCTAGTTGAGAGTTACAGAAATGTGTTCCTCTGTCACTAATAATAGCTCTAGGAAATCCAAACCTTGAAAACTTTTTCAAGAATTTACATACTACCCGGGCATCATTGGTGGGTAAAGCTTGAGCTTCCACCCATTTAAACAGTCCACTGCCACTAGTATGTATTTATTCCCGAAAGATGTGGGAAGCGGTCCAACAAAATCAATGCCCCAAAGATCAAATACTTCACATGCCAAGATATAATTCTGAGGCATTTCATCCCGTCTAGATGTATTTCCTATTCTCTGGCATCTATCACAAGAAAGAACAAAACGGTGAGCATCTTTAAAAATTGAAGGCCAATAAAAACCTACCTCCATAACTTTATGCGCTGTCCGGTTGGCACTATAATGTCCCCCAGTAGGGCCTGAATGGCAGTCAAATAGAATCTTCCAACCTTCCTCATGAGTCACACATCGTCTTATGATTGATCTGCACAAACCCTGAAAAGAAAAGGATCCTCCCAATAATAATGTTTTAAATCAGAGAAAAACTTCTTTTTAGCATGGCGATCTAAATCATCAGGGAGAATTCCTGCAGCAAGATAGTTAGCAATATCAACAAACCATGGTAATTTAGTACTCAAACGCTCACAAACTGCAAGAAGTCTTTCTTCAGGAAAGTTGTCATCAATGTCTTCCTCATCAGGGTCACTTAATTGCGGATTTTCCAACCTTGACAAATGATCTGCAGCTAAGTTTTCTGCTCCCTTTTTATCACGGATCTCTAGTCAAATTCTTGTAAAAGCAAAATCCATCGGATCAACCTAGGTTTAGCATCAGTTTTGGACAACAGAAACTTCAAAGCAGAATGATCTGTATACACAACAACTTTAGATAAAACAAGATAAGATCGAAATTTGTCGAAAGCAAATACTACCGCCAATAATTCTTTCTGTTGTGGTAGTTCTCCTGAGCACTGTTGAGCGTCTTACTGGCGTAGTATATTGGTCGGAAATGCTTCTCACGTCTTTGTCCAAGGACAGCACCCACAGCAAAGTCACTCGCATCACACATTAGTTCAAATGGAAGGTTCCAATCAGGAACTATCATGATTGGAGCGTTGTCAACTTTGCCTTCAAAAGATTGAAAGCATCAAGGCATTCTTGGTCAAAATCAAAGCAGCATCCTTCTCCAATAGCCTTGTCATGGGGAGAGCTATTTGGAGAAGTCCTTAATGAATCGTCGATAAAAACCGGCATGTCCAAGAAAACTTCTAATGGCCTTCACTGAAGTTGGAGGTGGAAGTTGTTCAATGACTTCAATCTTTGCTCGATCAACTTCAATCCCTTTCTCCGAAACCTTGTGCCCAAGCACAATTCCTTCCTTGCACATAAAATGGCATTTTTCCCAATTAAGTACCAGGTTGGTTTCTTCACAACGGATCAAAACCTTCTCCAAGTTAGCCAAGCATTCACCAAATGAATTTCCAAAGACCGAGAAATCATCCATAAATACTTCCATAATTTTTCCACCAAATCATCAAAGATTGCTAACATGCACCGCTGAAATGTAGCCGGTGCATTACAAAGCCCAAAGGGCATCCTCCTATAGGCATAAGTGCCATAGGGACAGGTGAATGTTGTTTTCTCTTGATCCTCTGGAGCTATAGGTATTTGGAAGTACCCGGACATCCCATCAAGATAACAATAGTACATATGTCCGGCAAGCCTCTCTAACATCTGATCTACAAATGGCAGCGGGAAATGGTCCTTTCTGGTGGCTTCATTTACTCTATAGTCTATGCAAACTCGCCATCCAGTTACAGTTCTCATTGGAATGAGTTCATTTTTCTCATTTGGGACCACAGTCATCCCTCCTTTCTTGGGTACCACTTGTGTTGGACTAACCCAAGAACTATCAGATATAGGATATATCATCCCAGCATCAAGTAGCTTTATAACTTCCTTCTTAACCACATCCTTCATATTCGGGTTTAGCCTTCTTTGGGGTTGAACAACAGGCTTGTAACCTTCTTCTAACAAAATTTTATGAGTACAGAAGGATGGATTAACACCTTTATATCAGAGATCTTCCAAGCAATTGCTCGCTTGTGTGCTTTTAGGATCGAAATTAGTTGCTCTTTCTGTTCATCTGATAAGTCTGAAGCAATGATCACTGGCAGCTTAGAATCCTTCTCCAAGAAGCATACTCAAGAAAATTTGGTAGCTGCTTCAATTCAAGCACGGTGGTTCTTCAATCGAAGGTTTCAGTCGTGCTTCATTGTTCTTCTTCAATTCTTCAAACCCATTCTGAGGTATGAATTGCTCTGTAGCATCCAATCCTGCTATAATAGCTCTTACTTCGGGCTCGTCGTTCTTTCTTTTCATTGAGTCAAACTCAATTCCATTTCATCTCTGCTTAGAATTTCTTCAATGTGATCAGACACTGAGGAATCCACAACATCAATTGAATAACAGGAGTCAGCAGATCCCATCGGATGTTTTAATGCTGCAGAAACTGTTACCACCAATTCTTCATCCCAACTCTAAGTGTAAGCTTCCCTTCCTCAACATCTATCACTGCTCTTGCTGTGGCTAAGAAAGGTCTTCCCAAATCAAGGGTATATCCCTATCTTCATCCATGTCAAGTATCACAAAATCTACAGGATAAATGAAGTTTCCAACTTTCACTAGAACGTCTTCAATAATTCCCTTGGAATTTTTACAGAACGATCAGCCAACTGAAGACTCATGCGAGTGGGACGGGGTTCAGTTAAGCCCTCAAGGCCTAGTTTCTTGAAAAAGGAGTAAGGCATGAGATTAATACTTGCCCCAAGATCAGCCAATGCTTTATCAACAGATAATTCCCCCACAACACATGGAATAGTGAAACTTCCAGGATCTTTCAACTTAGGAGGTAACTTGTTCTGAATAATCGAGGAGCAATTTGCTCCTACTTCAATTGTAGAGACATCCTCCAACTTCCTCTTGTTAGACAAAAGTTCTTTAAGGAACTTAGCATATGGGCATTTGAAAGAGCTTCCACAAATGGAAGATTAATGTGAAGCTGCTTGAACAGATCCAAGAATTTGTCAAACTGTTCTTTATCCTTTTTCTGATGAAGACGAGCAGGATATGGTATTTTAGGTACATACCTTTAACTGCTTGAGGTTGTTTCTTTTCTGGCTCAGCTGTACCCTTCTCAGAATTCTCATTCATGTTAACTTCCTTCTCCACATTTTGCTCAGGCTCCTCCTCACTTCTGCTCGGAACTTCTTTACCACTTCTCAAATTAATGGCTTGCACCTGTTCCTTAGGATTAGGCTCAGTATTCCCAGGAAGAGATCCTGGCTGTCTTTCTGAAAGCAGTTTCGCCATTTGGCCAATTTGTTGCTCCAAAGTGTGAATAGAAGCTTCTTGATTTCGATGACGTGCATCAGAACTCTGGATAAACTGTGTTAGAAGTTCTTCCACATTTGCTTCTTCTCAGGTGGTGGAAGAGCAGGAAGTTGTTGATGCGTTGGTAATTGTTGCGCTGCGCTTATGAAACCCAGGTGGAAAATTGGATCTTTGTGCATTCTGGTTGCTCCAAGAAAAATTTGGATGATCTCTCCAACCTCGATTATATGTATTGCTATAGGGATTATAGTTCCGGTTCCTCTGTCGAATTTGTTCACAAAATTCGCTCCCTCCATGCTTGAGCTAACTCCAGGAACATAAGAATCTCCCATAGGAAAATCTGAAAAACCCGTAGGAAAATTGCATTGAGGTGAAGCATCCATATTTGGCATATGACTTGGTCCTGCATTTGACATAGGTTGCATTCTACTCATTTGAGCTGTAAGTGATGCAACTTGTGCTTGAAGTTGAGCAACTGCTTCTGACTCATGATTGGCAGTTACTTGCCTCGGTTTATTTCTGTTCTATGCCAACAAATGTGTTTCTTGCCATATCTTCTATCAGATCATATGCCTCAGGAGCGCTTTTCTTCATTAGACTTCCACCAGCCACTGCATCAATCATAATCTTCAATTGATCACCAAGGGAGAATAGAAAATTCTAACCAGATCATGAAGAGAAATTCCATGGTGAGGACAACGCCTAAGGATTTCCTTGAACCTCTCCCAAACTCATAGAGTGATTCACCCTCATACTGACGAAAGGAGAGTATATCATTTCTCAATTGTATTGTCTTGCTTGGTGGGAAAAATTGCTCCAAAAATTTCCGTGCCACTTGATCCCAATTGGTTAGGGAATGAGGGGGTAGTGAATTTAACCAGCTTGCCTTATCCCTAAGAGAAAAAGGGAATAGTCTAAGGCGTATTGCATCATCGGATACCCCATTACTCTTAACGGTGGCACATATCTGTAGAAATCTTGACAAATGATCGTGTGGATTTTCAGAAGCTCCTCCTCCAAATTGATTTACCTGCACCATCTGAATTAGAGCAGGCTTCAGCTCAAAATTATTCGCTTGTATTGCAGGCCATGCAATAGGTGGAGCGACTCCTTCAAGTGGGCATAAATCCCACATGGGTCTATGCACTTCATTTCCAGCAACTTGAAGTGGATTATCTTCATTCCCACCAACTTGATTTGGATCAAGTTCATTTCCTTGTCCTTCCATGGTTTCCAAGTCTCTAGATTGGCTCTTCTTTCTCTTTGCCTCCTGTGAAATGTCCGGTCTATTTCAGGATCAAATTCAAAATTCTCCGATGAAGAACTACTTGTCATAAACTGCAAGAGATGAAAATGGATTAGTTTTTTTTTTTTTTTTTAAAATAGAAGGAAGAGAAAATAAAAAAAAAAATGACTAAATTAGCAGCTAATAAGGCTTTCCTAATATTGCTAGATCCCCGGCAACGGCGCCAAAACTTTTGATGTGTGTATGATCACCAAGTATAAAATTTATAATCCAATTAATTCAAATCCACACAAGGCAGCGCACCTATCTTGTAGTATAAAATTAACTCGGATGTCGTCCTAAAGATCTATGGGCAATTACTAGTAATACCCTTTCACTACTATCTAGTCTAAATTATCAAAAGATTGTATTAACCCTAATGACTTAATTATGCTAATAATTGACAAACCCTAATTATAGAATATGAGAGCTTTCCTTAATTTAATTCAATTCACAACAATGCCCCTAGTTTTGATCCACCCTAACCCTTAATACTTATGATAAAATTAACTGATGAAAAATCAAATCTTGAACTGCAGGGTTTCTAAATTAAACCAATTACTTCTTCAAGTCAATTGATTCCTAATTTTACATGAGAAAATGGGAATCTCTTCCTTCACTCACGCCAATGTAAAATTGCATAAAACTCACAAACCCTAAATAAAGATTTAATCTTTATAGCAGAAATTCGAAGCCTCCCTATGTCTAGGTGAAACATGCAAATTTATCATTCATGTAAGATCTATCCTATTAGTTGAAATCTCTTTCTAACTAATAAGAATCAAACAAGCAATAATCCTGGCCAGAAAATTATCACAAGACAATTAAATCACATGAATGAATTCAAGATCAAAACTTTTCATCAATTGATAACAATTCAGAACATGAGTTAGGGTTTCACAAAACCTAGGGCATACAAATCTACTCTTCCATATGATAAACAAGAAACAATAGATCTAGAAGAGTTTAAATAAACATAATACAAAAACCCCTTTGAAACAATTGTTGTGATTCCGGATGGTTGTGCCGTCAATTCTTCTTGAAAAGCTCTCCAAAAGACGAACTTAGGGTTAGAATGATATCTGACTCTCTCTCTCTCAAACAATGAAAGAAGGCTGTATTTATACAAAATTGCATATACACGGGTACCCTACACGACTCGTGTAGCTCGGGGCGTGTACAACATAATTCCAGCGCATTTTCCTTTGTTGTCATGTGTACACTACTCATCCTACACTACCCGTGTAGCCTGGGTCGTGTACATTGAAAAAGCTGATTTTTCTTCAAGTTTATCCTCCAAATCTACACTAGTAGTGTATAATTACTAGTGTATGACCAAACTTCATCTAGGCTCCATAATCCTTCAATAACTTGGTTTCTTTCATGATAATCTCTTAAAAAGCTCATTATTCCATAATCATCCCTGAAACAAGTAATTAACCCAATAAAAGTTCTTTCCTTTGATGAATTACTCAAATAGCATATATGTCACGCCCCAAAGAGTGCCCTACACGTGACAGTCCGCCACACTCAATATTTAAACTCAAGTAAGACAACCTTAGTCTTCCCATGAGTTTGAACATTGGGTGTAAGGCTCACTCTCAACATACAGAGACCATACTTTGCTTCGTAGTAGTTTAAGGAGACATACATAGCAACAAGAATGTAAATCATGACCGTCTCATAGAGAACTATTCTATTACATGAACTAGGGGGCATACCCCCGTTAACAATGCTAAGAGTTCTCAGGCTCACAAAATTCCTTGTATTATCCTTCAGGCACTGGTTCAGGGAAACAGGATTAGAAGTCCATTTCTACTTTTAAGTCCCGGCCTTATCGAAAGTTCCTTAATATCTAAGAGCTGTACCTGATGTCCATGGGCCCTCGGAGATAACCAAAGGTATTCATACTGCAACAGGAAACTATTGGGGTATAAGCTACACTAGCTTAGTGAGTGAAAACTTCCATATCACAATTAAGACAATCATTCAAGCAAGTGGTGTCTCAAGCAATGATATGCATCAAACAAATGAGTTCAACAAACATATGACCAGCCGGAAATCATATGTGGATAGACTTGCATCCTCCATCCCGAGTTAGCAGATTAACGAATCCTGTAGTACGACGCCGTTTAAGCTCACGGTCAACTGAACAATAATTCGTTTTATGGATCATGATTAACCAACAATTTTGTTTTATGGATCACGATTAACTAACAATTTAGTTTTATGGATCACGATTAATCAACATATTCGTTTTATGGGTCACGAAAAACCAACAAATGCTAATGCTTCATCCCCGTCGTGATATGAATGAGTTCAGTTATAATTGAGGTCCAATAATAGATTAATCCAATTCTATTAGGTGACCAACAAATATTTGCAGACAATCAATTATAACTCCTCGCTATACAAGCAGTAGCTTAACACCCGGTTTCAATATTCTTTAAGTCCAACTTCACATATCAACAGCAAACAAGTATATAATTCCCAAATACCCCATCATGCATATTCATTTTTATCTTTGCCTAACAAGTAGTGCCACTATCATTACAATCACAAACAATTATTGAAATCGGAAGTAATACTCACTCGGCCATGGTATGCCGGTCTCTTAATAGTAGTAGTCGGGTGGTAGGGTATCGTCGTGCTCGGGATTACCTACCAAATAAGAATAACCTAATAAGAATCCCATCACTTAACTAATTCAAACTATACATCTAGACTAAACAAAATCGTGATTCTCGCTATTTGCAGATGTTCCAACTTAAAACGGTCATAACTTGGTCATTTTAACTAGGAATTTCGCAAATTTTATATCGATTTCTATCTACTTCGAAAGACCTATCTATTTCTAATATTATTTTTAAATTTTGAAAACATTAAGGTCACGGAAAAGAGAGATCATATCTGTTCTGTAACTTTTCCATCTCCGAAAAATTGTTTCGCATTTAGTAAAAATGTTTCTAGTTGATAATTCATGCATTGATGGAATATGAATGAATCCCTAGTATAAATTTCATGTAATGAGCTCAATATATGCATGGTCTTGATGACTTTTGATAATAAAACCCTTAAGAACTCCTAATTATCACAAGACTTCACATTAGCCATTTCCTAAAATCCATTCTTTCCCATTTTTGTATCTCCTAATATTTTTAGGATTCTATTCCTAGAATTTACTTGTCATCTAAATAAAAACAAGTCTTTATCATCTATACTATCCAAGACCTTCATTTCTTCATAAAAATTCACATTTTTCACTTGACAAATATGTTTTTAAACAAGCTTTTCACAAAAATCCGAATTTTGGAAATTTTCATTTCTTGCATTTTTCCTATGAGAAAACTTGTTTAATGCATCAAAATTTGAAGCTTTATTATATCTATTGTTTAAGGACTTCATTTAACTCATAAAACTTGCAATTTGAGCTTGAATACTAGGTGTTTATGTAGGCATTACCCCCAAATACGAATTTAACAAATCAATCACTATCTCAAAATTTTCCATTCTACCTCCACTACTTGTTTTACCTATTACATGCCTAAACTCATTCAAACTTATACAAATCATTCCTTAAAGATACCTATTACATATTCCTTTCATTTTTCATGTAAAATATGAGTTTCAAAGTGGTTTCAAGGTTTTTAAAATAGGTTTCAAATTTCATCCGAATTTGCAACTAGATATTTCTAACAAAATCTTTTCTTTTTCAAGTTTCTTGCCTCCTATACATGAAGATCTACCATCTAACACATCTATATACATGCAAGGCTAAGCTTTATATCATTAATGCATGAAAGCTCAAGTTATCCACATGAACATAAATGTAAATAAAAATATAAGTGTCTAAACACTAGATCTACCACATATAATGCATGAATCATGAGTTTCATGGCATGAACATAACTTTCTATGCAGATCTCTACTTTACATGCATGACAAGATGATATTCCAACAAAACTCTTTTAAACACAAGATCTACTTCTTGTGATGGCTTGATATTCTTGTATTAGTGTTTTCATGTCCCTAGCATATGCTCATTAGGATTAAAAGTGGAAAACACACAAGAATGGTCTTGCCATTACAAGATAGTGTAGGGATAAAGCTTAGAATCACCACTTAAACGGAGATTTGGAGATGAAATGAAGATGAAACAAACTTGTGAGTGAGTGTGTGTGTGTGGGTGTGGGTCACGACAAGACTAGGGGAGAAAGAGAGAGTTTTCTTCTTGTGTAAAATTTGAAAGAGTGAAAAATGAGAAGAGAGAGAGAGAAAAAGAGCTTATATAATAGTTGGATTAGGGTTTTAATTGAATAAAATGAGTAAAAATAAAACAAAAATGAGGGGGAAATTGGGAGGGGGCGCCGGCCAAGGGGTGTGGAAGAGAGAGAGAATTTGAAAATTTGTAATTTGTGTAATAAATTGTAATAATTGTATTAATTAATTAGGAAACAAAATTTCTTGGAAAAAAAATTGAAATGAGTAGTTATAAGGATGTAAGAAAAGAGTATGGGTAGTGTGTAGTGTAGGTTGTACTTGTGAATAGTAGATAAGACATCTACTTTACTGATTGTAACGAAAATACTGGGAAAAAGGCTATAACTGTAATTTTTATAGCCCGAAAAATTATAAAATTTATATTTTTGAAATCCTTATAAAATTTCGGTTCTAATGAATATTCTGGAATATTTTTCTGAGTTTGTGGTCCCGGGGCACGTTTTTCCGTAATTAAGCTCGGGAAGGCCCGGAATTGAAAAATTCCCGAATTGAAAACATTCTAAGGTTTAAAATATACTTTAAAACAATAATTCATATTCATTTACTTTATAAAACTTCTTTTATTATGAAACCGAAGGAAAACCAGATTTAGGGTTTCTAAGCTTCTCTCCCTAAGCTTGAACCAGACCGATTTAGGGTTTCGTTCTTCGGTTTCTGAAGTTTACTTGGTTACTAGGAAAACCGGGGTATACATTATAAGAACAATAAAGTTGTGAAATGAATAATAGTAAATAGTATCGAAAGATCAGCTAATTACCGGTAGTAATGAAATACAATTAAAATCGCAAAATCAGGTAATTCTAGTTATCGAAGATTTATAAAACTAATATTTTAGAGATCCTTATAAAAATATGAGTCTAACGACATTAGTAATATATTTTCATTATTTCGAATCCCGGGGCACGCTTTTCGAAGTCTATACCCGACCGGGTTGGAAATAGATTGAAAATTCGTCAATCTCGTCTTTTAAGGCATCCTAGTCCCAATACGGACCAACTACACCCTTTTTCTTATTCCGACTCCTTGGCTTAGGAATGCAGGATTGCCGGATCTAGGGGGTACGGGGTTTCTTGGGAGTTTCGTAGACTTAGGTTTTCGGTTGACTTTCCGGTTTATACCTTTGTCAATTTGGAAACTGATATTTTATGTGTATATAACATATCTGATTTGAGATTTATTTTAAGTTTGATTTTATAAGTGTTTAATATCTCTCAACGTTTCGGATTTTTGGATTGAGTTTTATTTCCGAAGGTTAATCACTATTTACTCTTAGTAATGTGTTTTAGGGCTCTATTTTATCCGAATTTATAAGTTGGAGTTAAATATAAAACTTGTCGTACGTAGAGGTTTTAGAATGGAAGTATATTGAGTTCCTATTTTATTTT